>KV005681.1:140606-155857 GCA_001598015.1 Dorcoceras hygrometricum
AATCCAGTACTTGTGTGACCCTCAATGGTTCAGGGATACAGCTAGCTGTGGGCCCACAACCATTGTGGCTCCGGAATCACAATTCCGGACCTGCCCAACGGATCATGGTAAAGCATCTAGCAACATCGCCCCATGATCCCCTAGGTATCACTGATAGTTCCTGCAAGAACCAGTTGGTCGTGGTTAGCGTACAGTACGGTCCTTTCAATCCATATATCCCGATCAGATCAACGACCATTGGTAAATCGAGAGTCGCTATAGATCCGATAGCCATGCATACATCTTGGAGATCGAATAGTGACACCGCGAGTGTAACTAGGTAAACACATTTACCTAAAACACTTCTAGTACTCTGGCCAGAGATTTATACACTATTATCCCCTCAGATAGCATAGGATATCCACGCATGTGTGCGAGCGGTGAATCCTCGACAACCATACATCGACTCCTACATGCATCGGGGTCTCACCCAATCCCGACGCCTTATGACCCCAAGTGAGTCGGCAAATGGGTCAAAGTGAGACGCCTATCATGTAGAGTCTCAATGACGTTTCGAGTCGTGAGGACTAATCAGTACAACCAAGACCTCGGACTTATCCACTCGACAAATGGTAACCACCTGGAAAGTCCGAAGGAGGGTAGTTCGATAGATCACCAGGTCACTATCTATCTGCATTCTCAGAACATCACAATGTTCCCTACCAATGAAACAGTGCGGCCTTATCCTCATTTTGACGGTCCAATCGACTAGGAACATGTTCAGAATACACAGTGACTATTAGATGTGTTTCATGATAGCCGTCATACCCACTATCACATCTAACATACATTTTAGTGTATCCTAGGTCTTTACTCAACGCAATTGTTAATCATCACACACATAACGAAAGTAAAGAATGCCATATAAATAAATGCGAATATCATATATAAAGATTGTTTCATACAAGAGTCTATAAACCCACATGCCACAAGTTGGCTAGTTGGGCATCTACTCTAACACTCCTGCGCGGCCAGCAACGCGCGACGCCGCCCATCTTCCAGCCGCCATCGACATGCACCGCCGCGTCATGCGCGTCCAGCACTCTCGCGTGATGAAACGCGCCCCCCCACCTCGCGAGACCAGCGAGCACCGCACGCTTCCTTGCGAGAACGAAGCGCCAGCGTCCGCCTTCTTTGCGCGGCCAGCGCGCAAGTCGCGCGCATGAGGGAGGGCGCCGCCGCACGTGGCGGCGGCCGATGGCAGTACCGGAATTTTGGCTTTTTCGATCTGAAAAATTAACGATTAGATACAATAAGGCAATTACGTATTGATCAGATCCGAAAACCTGGCTCTGATACCACTGTTGGGATCCGGATCGCGCCTCCCGGCGAGGCAGCGGAAGAACAGAAAAAAATGTGCCGGGAGACGATCAATACGATAATACAAATTCAATTCTATGACATTCATAGGATGTTTAGGTGACTACCTTGCTGGCAACTCGTGCCTGGCTCCGATCGGTTTCGTAAAGAAAACGGCACTTCACGGTAGACTGCGGTAGATAACGCCAATCAGGTCCATGACCGGATGCGAGACTCCTTCGTCAGCCTGCACTAGAAGGCCTGACGAGATCGACGCAGATGGATTCTCCTCGAAAAGTTGGCCGGAAACAATTTTCCGGCGAGCGGCGGCGGCGGCGGCGCGGCGTGAGGTAGATGAAGAGAGGGGGCGGCGGTTTTGTGCTTAGGGTTAGGGTTTGCAGTGTAGCATTAAGTGTTGTGTTTATTATGAAGTCTAATCTACATTAAATAGATATTAGTGTTGGACTTGGACCGGCCCAACGGGCGCGGGTCCAACGGATAAACATTCAGTTCATCTCCATCACCGAGACTTCATCGTAACTCCGATCGCCGATCAGATCGGACCGATCGACTCAGTTTCCAAAACTGAATACTATGATCTGAAAAACCATTTTTCAGAACCCCAGTGCAAAATGACCGTTTTGCCCCTCAACATCGGCAAATCACTATTTGACCTCTGTGGACTTTTTAGGAAGTCGCACTCCCAAAATCCTCTTCGTATGCTCAACACATTGAGCCGAGTATCCGTGCGGGAATCTCGAATCCAGTACTTGTGTGACCCTCAATGGTTCAGGGATACAGCTAACCGTGGGCCCACAACCATTGTGGCTCCGGAATTACAATTCCGGACCTTCCCATCGGATCATGGTAAGAGCGCCTAGCAACATCGCCCCGTGATCCCCTAGGTATCACTGATAGTTCCTGCAAGAACCAGTTGGTCGTGGTTAGCGTACAGTACGGTCCTTTCAATCCATATATCCCGATCGGATCAACGACCATTGGTAAATCGAGAGTCGCTATAGATCCGATAGCTATGCATACATCTTGGAGATCGAATAGTGACATCGCGAGTGTAACTAGGTAAACACATTTACCTAAAACACTTCTAGTACTCTGGCCAGAGATTTATACACTATTATCCCCTCAGATAGCATAGGATATCCACGCATGTCTGCGAGCGGTGAATCCTCGACAACGATGCATCGACTCCTACAAGCATCGGGGTCTCACCCAATCCCGCCGCCTGATGACCCCAAGTGAGTCGGCAAATGAGTCAAAGTGAGACGCCTATCACGTAGAGTCTCAATGACGTTTCGAGTCGTGAGGACTAATCAGTACAACCAAGACCTCGGACTTATCCACTCGAAAAATGGTAACCACTTGGAAAGTCCGAAGGAGGGTACTTCGATAGATCACTAGGTCACTATCTATCTGCATGCTCAGAACATCACAATGTTCCCTACCAATGAAACATGGTACTTCGCATCGCAGATACTAGTCTCGAACTCGGGCGGCCTTATCCTCATTTTGACGGCCCAATCGACTAGGAACATGTTCAGAATACACAGTGACTATTATATGTGTTTCATGATAGCCATCATACCCACTATCACATCTAACATACACTTTAGTGCATTCTAGGTCTTTACTCAACGCAATTGTAAATCATCATACACAAAATGAAAGTAAAGAATGCCATATGGATAAAAGAATATCATATATAAAGACTGGGCACCAGATTGGATATGAGTACAACTTATCCCAAACCTATGGCCAATCTGAGAGTACTATCCAGACTTTGGAGGATATGTTGAGAGTTGTTGTGATGGACTTCGGTGGTAGCTGGCAAGATTCATTGTCTTTGGTTGAGTTTTCCTATAATACAGCTACCAGGTGACAATTGGAATGGCACCATTCGAAGCATTGTATGGTAGGAGGTGCAGATCGCCAATCTGTTGGGAAGAAGTGGGGGAGAAGCAGCTGTCATCTCAAGAATTTGTGCAACAGATGAGTGATCAAGTAGATCTGATTCGAAAGCATATGAAAGCTGCACAAGATCGCCAAGCCAGCTATGCGAATCGCAGGTGTAGGCCTTTGGAATTTCAGGTTGGAGATCTGGTTTTATTGAAATTTTCTCCTTTTCGAAGTGTATTGAGATTTGGTCTCAATGGAAAGTTAGCTCCTCGTGATGTTGGACCTTATGAGATTGCGGAGAGGATCAATCCTTTGGCTTATTGTTTGCTGTTGCCGCCAAATCTGTCCTCATTACATGATGTGTTTCATGTGTCTATGCTGAGGAAGTATGAGCCGGATACTTCTCATGTGTTGCGAACTGACGAGGTGGAGCTGGATCGGACTTTGAGCTATGTGGAATATCCTTTGCAGATTTTGAACAGGAAGGAGAAACATCTTGGGAATAAGACCATTCCCTTGGTGATGGTCCAGTGGAGCATACGTGGTAGAGAAGAAGCTACGTGGGAATTGGAGGAGAAAATGCAACGTGAGTGGCCTCATCTGTTTGAGTAGATTTTGGCAGTGACTCCAGTAGCTGTTTGTTGTTGTTTTGTACCAGTTATCTTGAATTCTGGGTTAGTAGCCTCTTGTTGTGTGTTAGAGTGCTGCTGGTTGTTTTGGGGCGTAGCGTGATTTTCTAGTGATTGGTTGTTTTGTTGAAGTTTTGCTCATTTCTGGAGTTGTTGTTTGATTTTGAGGACGAAATCTTATTTTTTGTGGGGGAGGAATGTGAGACCCAAAAGATTATTGGATTAATTGAGTTAATTTATCGTGTTTATTATAGACTAGATTTGGCGTGAACAGATCTGGGATGGACCAGTTTTGAGCTGGTATGTTTGTTGAACGTATCGGGTTTCAATATTTGTGTACTGGAAACAGCTCTGGACAGTTGGAGAGTTCTGTGAGGTAGTAATCAGCTTCGGAGAGTTGAGAAGTGCTGGTTGGTGCCTTCGGCTTTGGTGTTGGTGGATAATCGAAGCTAGAGGTCAAATCTGGTTGTCGCAAAGTATTCAGAGTACGCGGGTTGATTATCCTGCACGGGGAGAGAAACACTGTCGTTTGGGAGAAACCAGATTTGAGATGCGTGAGTTGTTAGCGCAGTGTGAACCGTCCTGGTTCGAGGGTTGGTATAGACCGGTTTTGGGTTATCTAGACCGGAAGACAGTGCGGCGACGTTTTGGGTGTTTTGGGTATTAGCGGGTGACATGTACCAGTGGAATAGTGAACTTTGGTGTGACATCGTTTTGAAGGAAGTTCAAATCTGTTTTAGCGTAAGGTCCAGATCTGGAGCGGTACTCAGATCTGAGGGGGAATCAGCTTTGAGCCTATGTTGTCGGTGGTTATGGTTCATCAGATTTGGGAGACTTAAGTCGTATATATAGAGGAATTTGACTGGTCTCGCCATTATCTTCCCGACACTTAGAAATATTTCCCGTAAGCTTTCTCTGTCGCGATACCCTAGCTACTGTTCACCGTAGTCTATTTCCTTCGATTTCCTATGATAGACAGCTCTGATTGAAGCAAAAGTGGTTGTGAGGATTGAGAAGTTAGATTTGTGATTAATTGATGGGATTTGGGATTAATCATGTTTATTTGCGAAGGATTGAAGTTTCTGCTGATTATCTGAAGCTGTATCGTTAGTTTAAGAAATGAGAATTTTCGATTTTTGGTCGAAGTTACTGTAGTTCCTGCTGATTTTTTGAGCGTAGCGTTGATTTTGGAGAAACTGGCAGCAGCAGGTTACTGTAGCTCGTGCTGGTGGATTTTTGGTAACAGCAGCGATGTCGTCAGCGTGACGTATGAAGGTCTGCTGGTTTTAGTTCGAGTTGAAGTTGCTGCTGGTAGATTTTGCGTTTAGAGCGAGATTGAACGAGGAAGTGACGCGTGTTAGTCAACATTTTGGAGTATTGACTATTAATTCAGCAGATGGCGGTTGGAATCAGCAGATATGATGTCGAAGGCGTGACGTAATACTTGCTGCTGGTAGCGTTTGCGTTGTTTTGGTTGCTGCTGATCAGCAGGTGCGCTTGTGCAAGAGCGTTGAAGCGGCGTCGTTTGATTTAGTGGAAACGCTGCGTTTTGAGCTTTGCGTTTAGGAAATCAGCTGCTGGTAGCAATGCTTGCGTAACTTAAGTGTTGTCGTTTTGAGTATTGTACACGATCAGCAGATGGGTTGTTTTGGAAGAGAAAGCTGTTGTCTGCTGATGTTTGTTACGGCGTCGTTTGGATAAGTTGCAACGGTGTTGTTTTGATTTGTTTGCGTGCGATTGTTGTTCGTCGTTCCTGCTGAATTTTACGAAAGGGAAAAAGAGAATTGCTGCTGATAGACTTCTGCTGAATGCTTCGATTGATTTGTGATAAATCAGCAGGTGAGGATTGGAGAAGTATTTATAGAAGTGTTGATCGACACTTAGAATTATTTGAACCAGCCATATCTTATCTCTTCTTCTCCAACCCTCGTCGATCTACTGTTCACCGAGACATTTCTTCACTAGATTTCCATCGCATCCAGCCTTCGTTTTTGGAGATCTTTCTGGCGCTGAGTTCTCCCTGCTTAGCTCTTTCGTTTGCTACCCATTTGAGAAGTTGGATTTCGCTGGAGGTGGAAACGCGTAGCTGCTGGACTTCGAAGCTTTTGAGATAAGCCTGTGCGTGCGTTCTGCTCCTAGCGTGAGCTTTTGGGTGAGCAATTTTTGTAGTTCGAGCTCGGTTTTTAGTAGTTAATGCCTGCGTGGAAGTGTAGTAATTGAATTATACTTCTGGTCGTAGGATTAGCGTTTTGGGCAGTTGAATTGAGCTAAGTTATTAGCTATGTTGTAACAGATTTGAGCTTCCAGGAAGTTCCTGCTGCGTGATTTGAGCCAGGAGAATCTGTTAGGTAAATTGAGGAATTGAGGTACGAATTGAGCAGCTCTGAGCAGCTTGAGCGTGAACATGTTTGTTCTTCGATGTTGTGAACTGCTACTTTATGATTTACGTGAGCTTAGATGATGAAATTGATTGTGTTCTGTTTTGTTTTCACGTATTGTAAAAGTTCCTGCTGCGTGATTTGAGCCAGGAGAATCTGTTAGGTAAATTGAGGAATTGAGGTACGAATTGAGCAGCTCTGAGCAGCTTGAGCGTGAACATGTTTGTTCTTCGATGTTGTGAACTGCTACTTTATGATTTACGTGAGCTTAGATGATGAAATTGATTGTGTTCTGTTTTGTTTTCACGTATTGTAAACTGTATGCATTGAGCATTGAAATCGAATGACATTCATTGCATACATCTTGAGCCTGAATTGATAATTGATTTGATTACCTGATTGGGTGCCACGTTGTGACTGGCCGACTGTTAAGTCATGCCCGGAAAGTCCAACGCTATCGTCGGAGTGGTGACTACCGGATTCGAGTGTCTACCACCGAGCAGTGATGGGCTGACGGGCCCCGATGATCACGGACCGATGATTCCCACCGGCTGATTGGCTGTGAGTGGTATAGAGGCTTGATTTGAGTTGCCAGTTGATAAACTGGTCTAGCTATCCGATTTCTTGGTAGCCCTCATGCATTCATAGCATCGATTGATAGTATGTTGCATGTTTACCTGCTTTGATAGCTCTTCGTACTGAGGCTTGACCTCGTATTTGTTTCCTGCTTTGTCTTGCTGGGTCTGCGTGCCCATTTGCAGGAGCTTTAGGTAACCAAGCTGGGCAGAGTGGAGGTTCAGCTGGTCGATCCCCTCATCCTTGAGTCCCAGTGATATGTATGGAACCGGGGGATGCCCCGTGTTTTATTGTATTTTTGGGGGATCTGTATTTTGAATTGAATTATGTGGTTTCTTGTTGTCGGAGATTGAGTTAAACTTATATTTTGAGTATTGAATATTTTGACTGTATGAATTGAAGTTCAGGCCCATGTTATTTCGAAAAATTTTTAAGCCCTGATTTTAAGCTTCCGTGATTATGCGCTTTTATTGTGTTAATCGTTAGTAGTTAGCACGGGGCCTGACAGTGGTAGCACTGGACTCCTCTTGTCAAGACGTTTCTTCTTATACCTCTTTCGAAGTCTTGCGTTAAGCTAGAAGAGGATCGTGAAGGAAGCTACCTTGTGTAGTCTGTTAGCATTTCGGCAGATTTTCTTTTTCCGTTCAGGTAACGTTTTGGGTAAGTGATAGATCTTCCCTTATGCTTGTTTTGAGCTGTCTGTTGTAGTTGAAGGGTAGGACCGAGCCGGTTGAGCTCGTAGCTCCCAGTCCATAGTTCTGTGCAACTGTCCCTTAGTATTGTTGTTGTTGTTGGCTTATCAGGTTTCAGATTTGAGTTCTCGGGACTTCGATTGTAGTAATTGTAGCTCAGAAGTGAAGGTACGAATTTGAGCTTGTTTACAGCTTTTGGATTTGGCATGGATATATGTGTATGCTTGCTGGTAGGCGTGTAATCTGTGCTGTGATGTTGTTGTTGCTTACTGCTGGTCTCTGTGCTGATCATTGTAAGCTGTTGCATTGGCATACACACATTTTCCATGTTTGAGCTCATATCTGTTAGCCGTTGTTGTTGTTGTGCTAACCTGTGTGTACTAGGATCTATTGTTTTGACGAGCGGCAATACCGTGCTCCTCATCTCCCTGCTGGTTAGTTGTTAGCCGCTATGAGACGAGTGGATAGCTACCACGCTCTCATGAGCTTTGACAACAACAGGTTGAGTGATTTGATGTTGCTCTGGTACAGTGTGTTGAGACGAGTGGATAGCTACCATACTCTCACGCACATTGTGGCCACTGTTTCTTGTTTGATCTGTTGACAACTGTTGAGCTAGTTCTTGAGCTTCATTGTCTCCCTGTTCGGTTGTAGTCGATCTTGCATACGGTTATCTCTTGCATAGCACGTGCATTTATATCTATTGCTATCTATCTGCTGTATTTATGTATTTTAAATTATATTTTCTAATTCAGGTCAAAGCAAAAAATTTTTGCCGCTTTTAAATGCTTCCGCAGTTGTATTTTGTGTGGTAAATCTCGATGTTGTGCACCGGGCCTGACAATCAAGAAATCACATATTAACAGGAAACAAGTACGTATGTGGTTTCTGGGAAACTCTAGAATCTCATCTCTCTCGAGTATTCATTCCCATCAGAAATGATATCAGATATACCTTTCAACTTAATTCTTATGGTGCTACTGATGTCAGCCGAGGAACGAACATAATATATTTCGAAGCTTTTCTTTACTTTCTTGGTTTGGTCGTTGTACAGTTTCAAGCTGGTACAAGGTTGCTGAAATTCTGGTTTCTGATGACCTTCCTTCTTATTAGAGTATTTTCGATCAAACTTCCCCCCTGACAATCATAATCACAAGATATTCTATTTATAGTAAATACCACCGCTCTTCCAGAAGCTATCGGGGTCGGAAATCAAAACGATAAATATGAACCGACACTCTTAAAGGATAAACATGGTCAGAGACTTGCAGAAGATAAGAATACCTCGACATTCATAAAGGATAAGTCTGATCACATGTTGATCGGTGGGTAGATATCTATAACTTATGTTTTTCAGATCTGGGTTACACTACTTTCAGATCAGATTAGGCTGTTTAGGCATGCAATTTTTCACACACAGTTCAGCTCTCAGCTCGTGATTATAGTAGTTCACGCTTGTAAATAGATCTCGCACCTAGATCAGCTCGCACATGATCAGATCAGATCACCCATTAGACTGGCCATGCTTGTTACTACTCAGCTTAGCAGACTCAGATCAGGTCGCACCCTAGCAATTCAGATTAGGATATTCCGTTCAGCTTACCTCCTTTCAATCCGTTCGCTATGCTCTCAGGTTGCGTATACAGTTTTTTGTGTTTTTGGAGCAGTTCGTGATGGTCAACTCAGCTTACACTCCTCAAATCAGTTCTCGTATGTAATTCAGCTCTCGTTCAGTAGTCAGCACTCGCCACTCAGATCAGATTACATTTTCAGACTAGCACGGAGCGTTCATCTCAAAAGATGATGTAACTCATCCAGCTTACATGTTCAACTGATAGCAACCCCGAACATTTGCAATGACAATTCTCACCAAAGCTACTTCAGCCAGGTCGCACAATCAACCAGCAAAACCCCTAAGCTGAATTTTAATTCATACTTCAGGCATACTCCGCTGATTCTTGTTCTTGGCTGTTTTCTTCTGAGATTATATTTTTTCTGCTCTGCTTGTCTCCTCTAGGCTTGTTCTCTCGAAGCTGGTTCTCTCTAAGCTCTGCTTTTTTTAATATGCATGGTGCTACTATGGTCTGGTCTGTGCTGTTCCAGCTAAGACCTCTGATCTGATCTGTTCCCTACTAGGTTCAGTTCAGCTCTCCCGATTTGATTTCTGCTGATCTGGTACCAGCTTCGGGCACTCAGTTCGTCTGCTAGCTGACACTAGCTTGTGCTTATAAACTTCAATCAATCTATCATCCTTATCTCAGTACAGGCCATCAATTCACGCCCGTTCAGCACTGGTTTAGTGCGTAGTGTCAAATAAGCTTGCGTTCGAGCTGTTCTCCTTCAGCTTGCGTCCAAGCTGTTCTCCTTCAGCTGCTAACTCTCTAAGCTAAATAATCGAGACTTATAAACTTCAATCAATCTATCATCCTTATCTCAGTACAGGCCATCAATTCACGCCCGTTCAGCACTGGTTTAGTGCGTAGTGTCAAATAAGCTTGCGTTCGAGCTGTTCTCCTTCAGCTTGCGTCCAAGCTGTTCTCCTTCAGCTGCTAACTCTCTAAGCTAAATAATCGAGACTAGTTTAACCACTAATCTAAATTAATTATTATTCCCTTTCATTTAATTGTAATACTTACAGAATCCCTCAAGCCGTGTCATATAGATCTCCTACTTAATGTTTCCATTAAGAAACAAAAGCCTTCACATCCCTTTGCCATATCTCAGTCATATCTTGCAGCTATGGCATCAGTATTCTTTTGGACTTGAACATAGCGACTGGTGAAAGGTTTCATCATAGTTAACACCTTGCCTTTGAGTATAATCTTTTACCACCAATCGTGCCTTGAAGGTCAATACCTTACCATCAGGCCCAAGTTTTCTCTTGTAGACAATTTACATCATATTGGAACAACTCCTTCAAGAGGATCTACTAGGGACCAAACTTGGTTCGTGCACATGGATTCTATCTCAGATTGCATGGCTTCAAGTCACAACAAAGAATCGGTATCAGAAATTGCCTACTTGAAGTTTCTTGGTGTCGGCGGATCCGGATCTCGTTCTCGGGGGCGCAGCGGAAGTTTCAAAATCTGCCCCGGAAACGTTCAATACATTATAATCAAAGCAATAAAACATTCATAGGATGTTTTATAGAAGATACCTTGCTGGCGTCTAGGCGCCTGGCTCCGACCAGATTCACAGGGAAACTGGCACTTCAATGGTAGGCGGCGGTAGATCTCCTAATCCGGTCCACGACTGGATTCACGGCTCCTTCGTCAGTCTGCACTAGAAGAGCTGACGAATTTGTCACGAACGGAATATCCTCTTCGATGTGATCGGAACAAGTCCAATCACGTGAGCAAAGGCGGGCGGCGGCACGTGGCCGACGGCGGAGGCGCGTGTGGTGGTGGGCGGCCGAGAGGAGAGGGAGAGGGAAGGTGGCGGCTACTATGTAGGGTTGTGATGCAATTTTTTTTCACAATGTAGCCCTAGGTCAATTATTTATTAGACTTGTGATGGGCTTGGACCGGCCCAATGGGCCTGGGGAGGGCCCAGGTCCATATGAACATTCGTTTCATTCCTATCACCGTGGCTTCATCATAACTCCGATCGACGATCTGATCGGACCGATCAGCACAGTTTCCAAAACTGAGTATTATGATGTGAAAACAATTTTTCAGACCACCTAGTCCAAAATTGCAGTTTGGCCCTCCAAGTTTCAAGGATAGTCAAACTAGCCCAAACTTTAGGGAAATTTTAATTTGACCCCTGTTGACTTTTAGGAAGTCGCACTCCCTAAATTCCTCCTCCTATGCTCAACACATTGAGCTCAGTTTCCGTGCAGGAATCGTGAAACCAGTACTTGTGTGACCCTCAATGGTTCAGGGATACATCTAGCCGTGGGCTCACAACCATTGTGACTCCGAAATCACAATTTCGGACTGACCCAACGGATCATGGTAAAGCGCCTAGCAACGTCGCCCCATCGATCCCCCTAGGTATCATTGATAGTGCCTGCAAGAACCATTCGGTCATGGTTAGCGTACAGTACGGTCCAGGGATACATCTAGCCGTGGGCTCACAACCATTGTGACTCCGAAATCACAATTTCGGACTGACCCAACGGATCATGGTAAAGCGCCTAGCAACGTCGCCCCATGATCCCCTAGGTATCATTGATAGTGCCTGCAAGAACCATTCGGTCATGGTTAGCGTACAGTACGGTCCTTTCAACACATATATCCCGATCAGAACAACGACCATTGGTGAATCGAGAGTCGCTAGAGATCCGATAACTATGCATACATCTTGGAGATCAAATAGTGACATCGCGTGTGTTACTAGGTAAACCCATTTACCTAAAACACATCTAGTACTCTGGCCAGACACTATTGCCTCCTCAGATAGCATAAGATATCCACGCATAAAAGCGAGCGGTGAATCCTCGACAACGAAGCATCGACTCCTACATGCATCAGGACGTCACCCAATCCCGCCACCTAATGACCCCAAATGAGTCGGTAAACGGGTCAAAGTGAGGCACCTATCATGTAGAGTCTCAATGACGTTTTGAGTAGTGAGGACTAATCAGTACAACCAAGACCTCGGACTTATCCACTCGACAAATGGTAACCACTTGGAAAGTCCGAACGAGGGTAGTTCGATAGATCACCAGGTCACTATCCATCTGCATGCTCAGAACATCACAATGTTCCCTACCAAAGAAACATGGTACTTCGCATCGCAGATGCTAGTCTCAAGCTCGGCGGCCTTATCCTCATTTTGACGGTCCAATCGACTAGGAACGAGTTCAGAATACACAGTGACTATTAGATGTGTTTCATGATAGCCATCATATCCACTATCACATCTAACATACACTATGGTGAATGCTAGGTATTTATCCAACACAATTGTTAACATTATAACATAATGAAAATAAAGAATGCCATAAAGAAATACGAATTTCATAAATAAATATCGTTATACAAAGAGTCAATAAAATCCACACGCCAAAATTTGGCTAGTTGGGCATCTACTCTAACAATCTCCCTCTTTCCCTAAAGCCAACTACTCATCAGACGCAGTCCCATTGTTTCGCGATGTTTTTCAAACAACGGTCCTGGAAAGGGCTTCGTAAGTGGATCAGCAATGTTGTCTGCAGAGGCGACTCTCTCGACTGCTATGTCACCTCTAGCCACAATATCCCGGATTATGTGGTATTTCCTCAGTATATGTTTGGATCTTTGGTGAGACCTAGGCTTATTTGCTTGCGCAACGGCACCCGTGTTGTCGCAGTACACCGGGACTGGACCAACTCCTTCAGGGATTACGCCAAACTCTTGGACGAAATTCCTTATTCAAACCGCCTCTTTAGCAGCAGCTGATGCTGCGATGTACTCAGCCTCAGTGGTTGAATCCGCGATGGTGTCTTGCTTGGAACTCTTCCAAGAGACAGCACCACCATTGAGCATGAATACAAATCCAGAGGTTGACTTCGAATCATCCACGTCACATTGGAAGCTAGAATCAGTGTAGCCTTCCAATTTCAGTTCACCACCCCCATAGACCATGAACATATTCTTAGTCCTTCGTAAGTACTTAAGAATATCGTTCACTACCTTCCAATGCATTTGGCCGAGGTTGCTTGGTATCGGGTCGTGACACTCAGAGCATATGCGACATCCGGTCTAGTTGAGATCATGCCATACATAATACTACCTATTTCCGAGGCATATGGCACACGTGTCATACTCTCTATCTCCTCATCAGTCTTTGGACGCATAGACTTAGATAGAGGGACCCCGTGGCACATAGGTAGGTGTCCTCTCTTGGACTCTTCCATAGAGAACCACTTAAGTATGGTATCGATGTAGGTAGCTTGGGTGAGTCCGAGCATCCTTTTCGATCTATCCCGATAGATCTGTATTCCAAGAATATAGGATGCTTCACCCATGTCCTTCATCGAGAATCTACTATACAACCACACTTTAGTTGACTACAACATTCCTACATCATTCCCAATGAGTAGAATGTCATCAACATAAAGCACAAGGAATGTCACAGCATTCTTAACACCTTTTTATATACACATGGCTCCTGGGGATTCTTGAAGAAACCAAATTCCTTAATTGTTTCATCGAATCTCAGGTTCCAACTTCTCGATGCTTATTTGAGACCATAGATCGATCTCTGAAGTTTGCATACTTTATGCTCACTTCCTACAGATGTGAAACCCTCGGGCTGCGTCATATAGATCTCTTCCTTAATGTTTCCATTAAGGAACGCAGTTTTCACATCCATTTGTCATATCTCATAGTCGTACCATGCGGCTATGGCTAGTAGGATTCTAATTGACTTGAACATTGCGACTGGTGAAAAGGTTTCATCATAGCCAACACCTTGCCTTTGAGTGTAACCTTTCGCGACCAGTCGCGTCTTGTAGGTCAGTACCTTACCATCAGGCCCAAGTTTTCTCTTGTATATCCATTTACACCCTATAGGAACTATTCCTTCGAGAGGATTAGCAAGAGTCCAGACTTGGTTAGCATGCATTGAGTCAATCTCAGATTGCATTGCTTCAAGCCATAGAATCAGCATCGGAAATCGCTTCCTTGAAAGTTCTTGGATCCAATCCAGTAACTTGATCATTTTGATCATCTTCAAGGAGGAAACCATATCTATCAGGAGCCCTAGGAATCCTTTCAGATCTCCGAGGTGCGACCATTTCTGGTATTGGCTCTCGAGGTGTGGGCGATTCACTTGGTACTTCAGATGGCTCGAACCTCTTCGAGTTCTACTATCTTGCCTTTTCTATCAAGTAGAAATTACATTTCCAGAAAGGTGGCATTTCTAAAAACAAACACTTTTGTTTCATTGGGATAATAGAAGCAGTATCCAATAGAATTCTTTGGATACCCAATGAAGTAACATAAGATGGATCTATTATCTAGCTTATCTCCCACTGTCTGCTTCACGTAAGCAGGACATCCCCAAATCCTCAAGTACGAGTATTTGGGTGGCTTGCCCATCCATATCTCATATGGAGTTTTATTCACCGCCTTGGTGTGGACATTGTTCAACAACATTACCGCCGCTTCGAGCGCATAGTCCCAAAACGAGGTAGGAAGCTCAGTGAAGCTCATCATAGATCGAACAATGTCCATCAAGGTTCGATTACGACTCTCCGCTACACCATTGAGTTGTGGTATGGCCGGAGGGGTCCACTGAGAGAGAATCCCATTCTCTTTAAGATAGTCTTGAAATTCAGCACTCAAGTATTCTCCACCTCGAACGGATCGAAGTGCTTTAATACTTTTCCCTAACTGATTTTCTACTTCAGCCTTGAATTCTTTGAACCTTTCAAAAGATTCAGACTTGTGCTTCATTAAGTACAAGTACCCATACCTAGAGTGATCATCGGTAAAGGTGATGAAGTATGAGTGACCGTACTTAGTACCAATGCTAAGTGAGCCACATACATCAGTGTGGATCAAATCCAACAGGCCTTGAGCACGTTCAGGCTTGCCCGTGCAGGGTTGTTTAGTCATCTTTCCTTTGAGACAAGACTCACAAGTCGGTAGGGAGTTAATATCTGACGTATCAAACATGTCACTTCTAACCAACTTGTTCATCCTACTCAAGGAAATGTGACCTAGCCTAGCGTGCCAAAGTTGTGCTGGGTTCAAGCTATCGTTTTTCCTTTTAATTGTTGTTGTATGTGTTTC
>KV005681.1:156447-170092 GCA_001598015.1 Dorcoceras hygrometricum
GTCGGCTTCTTGTCATTACCTGCAAATCATTGCAGATATGAGATCCACATCCGGTATCAAGTACCCAAGAATTCGAATTAAGAGACATATTTATTTCAATATAGAACATACCTTTTGCAGTTCGCAACTGCTCGAGGTACTCCTTGCAGTTCCTCCTCCAATGCCCAGGCTTGTGGCAGTGGTGGCAAACATCCTCAGACTTGTTTGGCTTGGAAGCTTTTTCCTTGGGCATCTTGGCGGGCTTTTCCTCCTTCGCAGGGGTAGAACGCTTCTTACCCTTGCGTTTGGGTCCCTTCTTCGTAGAGGAAGAAGAGCCCAAAAGGAGGACGGGCTTGTCCTTCTTTATGGTCCCCTCAAACATTACAAGCATGTTCACCACCTCTTCAAGTGTGGCTTCCAGCTTGTTCATGTTAAAGTTGACCACAAAGGGGTCGAATGCAGCAGGGAGTGAGAGGAGAAGCAGATCCACAGACAGCTCATGTGAAAGTGTGATATTAAGGCCCACTAACTTTTCAATGAGCCCAATCACACGAACCCCATGCTCGCGGACCGAAGTACCATCGCGCATGCGGCTCGTCATGAGCTCCTTGACAGTAGTGAACCTCTCAGTCCGAGAGTTCTCCCCATACAGCTCCTTAAGATGAAGGTGTATGTCAACAGCATACACCGTCTTCTCAAAGCGCCGCTGCATTTCGTTTGACATCGATGCCATCATATAGCATCGTGTATTAAGCTCTTCATCCCACCATTTATTCAGCTTTGTCAGCTCCTCAGGACTGACATCGGCAGGGGCTTCCTTCGGAGGGCTCTTCTCTAACGTGTAGAGAATTTTCTCCGAAGCCAATACAATATTGAGGTTTCGAAGCCAGTCTTGGTAGTTCAGACCAGTGAACTTGTTGCTATCCAGTATAACAGCAAGTGGATTTTTGATCGAAGACATTATATGAGCAGTTTATACTGAAAAGAAAAACAGACATGCATTACTAACTATTCATGAAAAACGCTAAGACATAAAACAAGGTCATTAAGTTTTATGAATGATCCTCCCACTATTTTAACGATTTCATCACCCTCTAATGAAATCGAGAAAGCAAGTTTCCTTAGTGGGCACACAGAGTCCAATTAAGTAATCATGGTCCAGAATAATATCAGCCAACCATGACCCTCAAAAGGTAGAGCCCAATTGCAACAGGTGCAACCTCCATGTATTTACCTCACGTCCAGTAAGTCCCAATAATATGACGCCGATTACCATTACGTGTCAAGATGACCCACCAATGTTGAGTTGTGAAGGACGGTCCCCTTAACGTCCCCAATAATATGAGCCAACGTTAAAGGGAGTTCCAACCAACTCACAGCGAGTGTCAATGACGTGTACAGCTTTCCGGCATACATAACCCCCCTCAATAATATGAGCCGGGCCATGTATGCGGGTAGCATCGACGTACACTCATTGTTGATGGAAGGTAGGAAAATTTAAACAAATTTAAATTCCCTTAATTCCATGATCTTATCGAATAAGCAATCATGAAACTTTTAATCTTGATATTTATTTTAAATCGTATTTAAAATGAGGGATTTTAATTTTGAAATTTGGTCACATTAATTTTAAATCACAATTTAAAACGCGGATTCAACAAACATATATCGCATATATAAAATTTGGGATGATCGATAGCGAGAACTATGCGGTCCGTGGTTGCCAATCACGGACCTAGGTCCAGTCCTAGGTGAAATGCAGTATGCAATGCAATCCTATTATATTTGCTTCCAGTTTTACAAATCTTCGGTCTTCAATATCTTTGATCATCAGCTCCACCATCTTCAAATGTCCTCCCACTAAATCTATGGCTCTGATACCACTGTTGGCGCAGCGGCGGATCCAGATCCCGTTTCCGGGGGCGCAGCGGAAGTTTCAAAATTTGCCCCGGAAACGTTTAATACATAATAATCAAAGCAATAAAACATTCATAGGATGTTTTATAGAAGATACCTTGCTGGCGTCTAGGCGCCTGGCTCCGACCAGATTCACAGGGAAACTGGCACTTCAACGGTAGGTGGCGGTAGATCTCCTAATCCGGTTCACGACTGGATTCACGGCTCCTTCATCAGTCTGCACTAGAAAAGCTGACGAATTTGTCACGAACGGAATCTCCTCGTCGACGTGATCGGAACAAGTCCAATCACGTGAGCAACGGCGGGCGGCGGCGCGTGGCCGACGGCGGTGGCGCGTGTGGTGGTGGGCGGCCGAGAGGAGAGGGAGAGGGAAGGTGGCGGCTACTATGTATGGTTGTGATGCAATTGTTTTTCACATTGTAGCCCTAGGTCAGTTATTTATTAGACTTGTGATGGGCTTGGACCGACCCAATGGGCCTAGGGCGGGCCCATGTCCATATGAACATTCGGTTCATTCCAATCACCGTGGCCTCATCATAACTTCGATCGAAGATCTGATCGGACCAATCTACACAGTTTCCAAAACTGAGTATTGTGATGTGAAAACAATTTTTCAGACCACCTAGTCCAAAATTGCAGTTTGGCCCTCCAAGTTTCAAGGATAGTCAAACTAGCCCAAACATTAGGGAAATTTCAATTTGACCCCTGTTGACTTTTAGGAAGTAGCACTCCCTAAATTCCTCCTCCTATGCTCAACACATTGAGCTCAGTTTTTGTGCGAGAATCGTGAAACCAGTACTTGTGTGATCCTCAATGGTTCAGGGATACAGCTAGCCGTGGGCTCACAACCATTGTCTCCGAAATCACAATTTCGGACTGACCCAACGGATCATGGTAAAGCGCCTAGCAACATCGCCCATGATCCCTAGGTATCATTGATAGTGCCTGCAAGAACAAGTCGGTCATGGTTAGCGTACAGTACGGTCCTTTCAACACATATATCCCGATCAGATCAACGACCATTGGTAAATCGAGAGTCGCTAGAGATCCGATAGCTATGCATACATCTTGGAGATCAAATAGTGACATCACGAGTGTTACTAGGTAAACCCATTTATCTAAAACACATCCAGTACTCTGGCCAGATATTTATACACTATTATCTCCTCAAATAGCATAGGATATCCACGCATGAAAGCGAGCGGTGAATCCTCGACAACGAAGCATCGACTCCTACATGCATCGGGACCTCACCCAATCCCGCCACCTAATGACCCCAAGTGAGTCGGTAAACGGGTCAAAGTGAGGCATCTATCATGTAGAGTCTCAATGACGTTTCGAGTAGTGAGGACTAATCAGTACAACACAGACCTCGGACTTATCAACTCGACAAATGGTAACCACTTGGAAAGTCCAAACGAGGGTAGTTCGATATATCACCAGGTCACTATCCATCTGCATGCTCAGAACATCACAATGTTCCCTACCAATGAAACATGGTACTTCGCATCGCAGATGCTAGTCTCAATCTCGGGCGGCCTTATCCTCATTTTGACGGCCCAATCGACTAGGAACGAGTTCAGAATACACAGTGACTATTAGATGTGTTTCATGATAGCCATCATATCCACTATCACATCTAACATACACTATGGTGCATTCTAGGTTTTTATCCAACACAATTGTTAACATTATAACATAATGAAAATAAAGAATGCCATAAAGAAATACGAATTTCATAAATAAAGATCGTTATACAAAGAGTCAATAAAACCTACACGCCACAAGTTGGCTAGTTGGACATCTACTCTAACAATGGTAGCCTGAGACTTGGATCACATCCAATGTTAGGATCATTTTGATTCTATTAAATTAGGAAACCGTATAGGACGGGAGGTCTAGGGACCCTTTCGGATCTCCTAAGAGCACATTCTTCAACGATTTGTTATTGAGGTGTGGGTGGTAAAATAAACTGCTTCTGGTTGTTCTCAAATTTCTTTGAGTCTATAATCTTGTCTTTTCTATAAATAGAAATTCCTCCTCTAAGAATGTGCATTTCTTGAGACAGACACTTTTTCCACCACTGGATGATAGAATTAGTATCCAATGGAACTCTTTGGATAACCCAAAAAGTAACATAAGATGGATCAATTATCTAGCTTATCTCCCACTATCCGATTCACGTAAGCAGGACATCCCCATATTTTCCAGTACAAATACTTTGGTAGTATGCCCATCTATCTCATTGGAGTCTTATCCAATGCTTTAGTGTCGACATATTCAACAATACTACCAATGTTTCATGCGCATAGATCCAAACGATGGTGGAAGCTCAGTAAAACTCAACATAGATCGAACAATGTCCATCAGAGTTTGATTATGACGCTCCGCTAAACAATTAAGTTATGGTGTCTGGACGAGTTAACTGATAGAGAATCTCGTTCTCTGTAGATAATCAAAAAATCTACGCTCAAGTATTCCCTACCTCGATCGGATCAAAGTGCTTTAATAATTTTGCCTAGTTGTTTTTGTGAGACCCGAAAGATTATTGGATTAATTAAGTTAATCGGGTTTATTATAAACCAGATCTGGTGTGAGAAGATCTGGATTGACCAGCTTTGGGTTGGTATATTTGGTGAGCGTATCGGATTTCTATATCTATGTATTAGAAACAGCTCTGGAGTTGGAGAGTGCTTTGGGCTAGCTATCAGATTTAGGAAGTTGAGAAGTGCTAGTTGGTGACTTAGGTTTTGGCGTTGGTTGATGGAAATCAAGGCTAGAGGTCAAATCTGGTTGTTGCAAAGTATACGAGGTACGTTAGTGAATGTCCTGCGCGGGTAGCGAAACGACTCGTTTGGGAGAAACCAGATTTGAGGGCCTGTTTCGAGGGTGTATACCGGTATTGGGTTATCTAGACCAGAAGACAGTGCAACGACGTTTTAGGTATTAGTGAGCGCTGGCTAATACTTGTGTGAGATCTGGTCATTCAGATCTGGATAGCGATGCGACGCCGTTTAGCGATAGCAGATTTTGTGTTAGTGGGATGACGTGTACCAGTGGATAGTGGACTTTTGTGCGACATCGTTTTGAAGGAAGTTCAAATCTGTTTTAGCGTAAGGTTTAGATCTGGAGTGGTACTAAGATCTGAGTGGGTATCAACTTTGAACCTATGTTTTCGGTGGCTACTGTTCATCAGATTTGGGAGACTTAAGTCGTATATATAGCGTACTTTGACTGTGGTCTCGCCATTTTAGAAACAGCTCTGGAGTTGGAGAGTGCTTTGGGCTAGCTATCAGATTTAGGAAGTTGAGAAGTGCTAGTTGGTGACTTAGGTTTTGGCGTTGGTTGATGGAAATCAAGGCTAGAGGTCAAATCTGGTTGTTGCAAAGTATACGAGGTACGTTAGTGAATGTCCTGCGCGGGTAGCGAAACGACTCGTTTGGGAGAAACCAGATTTGAGGGCCTGTTTCGAGGGTGTATACCGGTATTGGGTTATCTAGACCAGAAGACAGTGCAACGACGTTTTAGGTATTAGTGAGCGCTGGCTAATACTTGTGTGAGATCTGGTCATTCAGATCTGGATAGCGATGCGACGCCGTTTAGCGATAGCAGATTTTGTGTTAGTGGGATGACGTGTACCAGTGGATAGTGGACTTTTGTGCGACATCGTTTTGAAGGAAGTTCAAATCTGTTTTAGCGTAAGGTTTAGATCTGGAGTGGTACTAAGATCTGAGTGGGTATCAACTTTGAACCTATGTTTTCGGTGGCTACTGTTCATCAGATTTGGGAGACTTAAGTCGTATATATAGCGTACTTTGACTGTGGTCTCGCCATTATTTCCCAAAACTTAGAAATATTTCCCGTAAACCTTCTCTGTCGCGATACCCTAGTTACTGTTCACCGAACCTTATCTTCTCTGATTCCCGGGGACAGACGGCTCTGAGTCAACTGAGTCAAAGGCCTGGCTATCGAAGAGAACTTCTCGATAAAACGCCTGTAATAGCCAGCCAATCCCAAAAAGCTGCGGATCACTGAAACGTTCCTAGGTCTCTCCCAGTTAAGAACTGCTTCGACCTTACTCGGATCCACCGAAATCCCTTGTGACGAAATCACATGACCCAAAAGATAATCCGATCAAGCCTAAATTCACACTTGCTGAACTTGGCGTACAATTGCGAGTCTCTCAACCTCTGCAACACCAATCTGAGATGCTCCTTATGCTCTCTCATGTCGAGTACACTAGGATGTCATCTATGAAGACGATAACAAACCGATCGATGTACTCGCTAAAGACGCGATTCATCAAATCCATGAAAACAGCTGGGGCATTCGTCAACCCAAACGGCATGACCAGAAACTCATAATGCCCATAACAAGTCCGGAAAGCTGTCTTCTCCACATCAGCGTCCCTAATTCGCAACTGGTGATAACCAGAGCGCAAATCAATCTTCGAGTAAACGACCGATCCCTGCAACTGATCGAACAAGTCATCAATCCTCGGCAAAGGATACTTGTTCTTCACCATCGCTTTATTCAACTGTCGGAAATCCACGCGCATCCTCATAGATCCATCCTTCTTATTCACGAAAAGAATCGGAGCTCCCCAAGGCGACATACTCGGTCTGATGAAGCCTTTCTCCAAGAGATCTCTCAACTGATCCTTCAGCTCTTTCAACTCTATGGGCGCCAACCGATACGGAGCTCTAGAAATTGGGGCGGTACCGGGCACCAACTCGTTGCTGAAATCGATCTCACGTCGTGGAGGGAATCCAGGAATCTCATCTGGAAATACGTCGGGAAAATCTCGAATGATCGGAATGTAGCTCAACTCCAATCGTTGCTCTTGGGAAACATCAAGCGCGTAAATCATGAATCCAGCATTATCCAGCTATAGCAGGCTAAACATCTCCATGGCGGACACCAGTGTAATCTTCGAGCACGAATCAGCACCGTAGAACTCCCACTTCTCACCCGAGTCAGGGCGAAATCTCACCACACCATGAAAACCAGTCAACAGTAGCCTTATAGCTAGACAACACATCCATCCCCAAGATGCAATCAAAATCTCTCATTCCCAAAACAATCAGATTGGACACCAAAACGTGCTCATCAAATCGAAGCACACAATCCAACACCACTCTCAGAAATAAAAGAGTGTGATGCACCAGTGTCAAATAGAACTCTCGCAGGATAATCAAAAATAAAGCATGTACCTGCGATCATCATACCAGGCACCTCCTCAGCCTGCTCTCTCGTCAAAGAGTTTGCCTGAGCCTTCTGCGGAATCTGGAACGGAGGTCTTGAAGGTGCTCCAAACCTGGAAGGCTCACGGGGTTGGAATCCAGATCGCTGGGTAGGTGTCAGGCCTCTTGCTCAAATCAGATAAAACATACAAACACATGCGGAAGCTATTAAAAATCGGGTAAATTTTTCGCTTTTGGCCTGACGGTTTAAAACGATATAATTTAAAATAATGCAATACTCAAAATAGATATCCCAGTTTATAAAAACAAACAACAGTATAGCATAACAACAACAAGATGTATCAGACTCCAACAACTGGATACAACAACAATGGGCAGGGCATCCCCTGGCCAACAATACTGATACATATAAATACGCTATACGCTACTGGGATACTCTAACCACCTCCTGGGGCACCACCAGCTGGGTTAAAACCACGACCAGCTGTAAAACCTGGGATTCCTGAAAAAAACACAAACAAGGAAAACAACAAAGCCCCAGAGGGACATGGGGTCAAACCCCAGTAAGGAGAGCAACAGAAATAGCTAAAAGAATGCATAAGATAAAATGCAGATGCTATGTATGAGACACCGGATAACAACTGAAGGCTACAATCGAACAGGGAGCCAAGGAACTCAAACATAGCTCCACGAGATCAGCAACAAATCAGTGGCCACGGGGTGAGTTCAAAGTGTGGTAATGAGCCACTCGCCTTGACACAACACTCAAATACCAGATGCATCAAACAACTCAACCTGCCGTTGCCTCGCCCATGAACTGTGGTAGTTAACCACTCGGCGCATGGTGGCTAACAAATCCCAGCAGGGAGATGAGATTGCGGTATTGCCGCTCGCCCTCGCATCCTGGTAAGAAACAACAGCAATACAAAGCAATGGATGCAACAAAGATATGAATGCAATATGGGAAATGCGTGTATGCATACAAACAAGAGCAGCTAGCATAAAACAATACAACAGCTACCAACACAGCATTCATATCCACCGAAACAATCCCAGCAATCTCACATTAAATCTCACGCCAATTCCAGGCTATATCAAGCTCAAATCCGTACCTCAATTCGGCTCAACAATTACCACAAAGCGATCCCGAGAAATCTGGTTAAAACCTGCTAAACAGCGAAGAACAATTCTCAGGGATGCTATCAGAAGCTCACGGCTGGGAGCCATGCTCAACCAGCAACAATTCACCCATACAACTAAACAGGAATCTTAAAAAAGTATAATACTAAGATCTCAACAAAAATTCGAAGTTCTACCTCAACGACACAACACACGGCCGAAGACAGCAACTTCGCAATCTCGCTCTAGCCAACAACAGCCTCCAATAATGGTATAGAGAGGAAGAGCTTCTCAAGAGGAGTCCAACGCTACCTCTAACGTATCAAACAAAGGCCGGCAAAGACGGTAATTCACCGGAAAGCTCACGATGAACAATACTAGGGTTCGAAGAATATAGGTCGACAACCAAGATAATATTTCGCTAAGTATGGGATCTGGTACTTGAAATCGAAGACCAAGTATTCCTTAAATACATGCGTAAAAGCTGGTTAAAACCATCCACCGACAAAACCAGTCGACGCACGCTACAAAATACAACCAGCAGATGCAAAGAAACCAACTGCTGAATTCTCAAACAACGCTAATCAAAATGGTGTCGCAGCGACTTAACAAAACGACGTCGCACCGCTTACGTCATCAAATCTGCCACCAGCTGGTCGCCTAAAACCATCGGCTGGTTTCCTCACGCAATAACCAAAACGCAGCATTTCAACTTAATAAAACGACGTCGCATAGCTGACGTCATCAAATCCGATCGATAACCCTCGCGCAATACCAGCCGCAAGCTACAGTAGAGTTGACCATCGTTGACATCTACTCTCAGCTGGACAACCAGTAGGCACACGCGAACAGATCCCACCAGCTGGTACCAGACGCAACACTCAAAACGGCGTCACACCAACTAATCAAAATGCTACTATTTTGCCCTCAACAAACGAGATAAAGCAGCAACTGGATACAAACATGTTACCTGCTTTCACTTAACACAACACATCCAGATTTCACTAAAACGACGGCGTTTAGGAATCTCGCGCTACTAAACACGCTACGACTGGATTTCACCAAATCGACCAGCTCTCACCACGAAAGCAGATATCACAACCAAATCTCACAACTCAAAAATACGAAAACTTCCAGAAATTCTTAAAATGAGAAATCTGACCCGAAAATACTAACCAAACTTCCAAACAGATATCTGAACCACCAGAAATCTCTAAACTCCGATTAATTCCAACAAATTAATCTTCATTACATTTCAGGTCTCACATTTCTCCCCCACTAAAAAGGATTTCGTCCCCGAAATCAAACAACAATCTGTAAATACAACTAAACAGCAAAATACACAACAGAAATCTGCCCAACACAAGCCAATAGTTCAAGATTACTGAGCAAACAATTAACAACAACTAGGGAAGAAATACAACCAAAAGCTACAAACTACTGGAATTTAGCTCAACAGCTACTCAAACAGATACGGCCACTCGCGCTGCATCTTTTCTTCCAGCTCCCAAGTAGCTTCCTTCCATGTTTGCTCCATTGCACCATCACCAACGGAATGGTCTTATTCTCAACTGTTTCTCTTTTCTGCCAAGGATCTGCAAGGGATATTCCTGATAGCGCAACGACTGATCTAGCTCCACCTAGTCAGTCCTAAACACATGAGATGGATCTGGCTCGTACTTCCTCAACATGGAAACATGAAAGACGTCATGAAGAGAAGACAACTCTGACGGCAACAATATCCGATACGCTAAAGGACCAATCCTCTCAACAATCTCATACGGTCCGACGTAACGAGGGGATAACTTTCCCTTGTGTCCAAAGCGCATGACACTGCGAAACGGAGAAACTTTGAGAAAAACATGATCACCAACCTGAAACTCTAGAGGTCGACGCCTCTTATTCGCATAACTTGCTTGGCGATCTTGGGCAGCTTTCATCCGCTATCGAATTAGATCAACATGATCCTTCATTTGCTGCACAAAGTTAGGGGCAGATAGCTTCTTCTCCCCCACTTCTTCCCAACATACCGGCGATCTGCACTTTCTACCATACAAAGCCTCAAATGGTTCCATGCCAATCGTCACCTGATAGCTGTTATTGTAGGAAAACTCTACTAAAGACAACGCGTCTTACCAGCTACCTCCAAAATCCAACACAACAGCTCACAACATATCCTCCAACGTCTAGATAGTGCGCTCATATTGGCCATCTGTCTGGGGGTGATACGCGGTACTCATAGCCAATCTGGTACCCAAAGCTGTTTGTAAACTCTTTCAAAACCTGGAAGTAAACCTCGGATCTCTGTCAGAAACGATCAAAACGGGCACCCCATGCAGTCTAACAACAAGATCAACGTACAGCTTCACCATCTCTTCAACGAGAAGGTCATTCCATAGGGATAAAATGTGCAGACTTCGGCAGTCGGTCTATAACCACCCAAATAGCATCGCATAACTCTGCAACACCAGGTCTCATCACCATCTGACAATTCAAACAACGAGCGACAAAACCAGCAACGTCACTCTTCAGGCCAGGCCAGAGCTATGACCACATCCATTCTCTCTATCGGAGCCGGCGGAGCTGCAGCCTCCTCCTCTCCACTACTCTCAAGAGTATGACTAGGCACACTATACTGATCCTCATTCTGTCCTCCTGATTCCTGGAACAGCCCCCTACTACGACCACGACGTCTAGGCGGCATCTAAAACACTCAACAGGATAAGGAAAAACAGAACAGATACAGCAAAGAAAGCATATAACACAAATTAAAGAAACAAACCAAGCCCCGGAGGGACATGGGGTCAAACCCCAGTACGGAGAGCAACTATACAACAGCAATAAACAGCAAGGAATAAAATGCAGATGCTATGCATGAGACGCCGAATAACAATGGAAAGCTCGACCCACAAGGGAGCTAAGGAACTCAAACCTAGCTCCAGGAATTACCAACAACAAACAGTGGCCACGGGGTGTGTTCACAGTGTGGTAGTGAGCCACTCGCCATGACACTACACCCACTTACCAGATGCATACAACAACTCCACCTGCTGTTGCCTCGCCCATGAACTATGGTAGTTAACCACTCGGCGCATGGTGGCTACGATCCCAGCAGGGAGATGAGAGTGCGGTATTGCCGCTCGCCCTCAGATCCTGGTAAGAAAATCAACAGCAATACAACATGGTACAAAGACTACCAAAACTCGAATGGAATACCATGCGTGTATGAAACATGCTGGAATACAGGCATATAAACATGTGAAACGCAGCAATTACACAAATAGCATACACAGTCCTCAACCAGGACAACAACAAGCACGGAAATCCAACACAGCCATCTCGCACTTCATCCAAGCTACGTTATTCGCTGAAATACAAGCTCAAGATCCGTACCTTAGACTGAGCAACAACTAACACTGCGAGAAGTCCCGAAGACTCTTGTAAAAGCCTGTTAAACACACGGCATACACAACGTAAATCTAACAGGTTGATAATCAAGCTCACGGCTGGGAGTCTCACTCGACCAGCTGCTCCATATATCTCAACAATTACATAGAAAGCTTAAAACTAAGGCTAGAAACAAGGTCTCACCGAAAACCAGAACGTAGTTCTTCCAAATCGACGCAACGCTCGAACGGCAGCAACTTCGTGTTCCTCGACTAGCCAATTACAGCTTCTAAAACGGGTAAGAAAAGGAAGAGCTTCTCGAGAGGAATCCAACGCTACCTCGCACAAGCAAAACAACCACCGGAAACGACGGGAAATCGCCGGAAAAGATCACGGCTGAACAGTGCTCTAGTGTTTGAAAGATAAGGAACGAAAGGCTGGAAAAATATTCTAAGTATAGAATCTGGTATCGAAATTGAAGACCAAGTCTTCCTATAAATAGCACTTGCAACGACTGGAATCACTTCAATAATTGTCCATCGACAATACCAGTCGACACCAACAATTTCTCAAACCAGCAGGCGCAAGAACCAACGGCTGATTCTCCAACAATCGCTAAAACCATCGCAAAACAAACCAACGACTGGTCTTCAAAACAGCGTCGCGCCAGCATCAAGCAATAGCGGCGAAACTCACTCGCAGCTGGACTCCCAGTCACAACAACGAAACGACGACGCATCATCTTCGAGCTACAGGAAAGTTGACCCACGTTGACATCTACATCTGCTGATCAACCAGCAGGAACACACACGCGATCTACCAGCTGGTACCAGACGCAACATCGAAATGACGTCGCGCCAAATAATCTAAACGCAGTCGTTTTAACCCTCAAGGCAACTACGCTAAAGCATCTGCTGATCACAACACATGCAACCAGACTTCACGCAAACGACAGCCTTTCAGGAATCTCGCGCTAAAACACGTTTCGACTGGTTTTGCCACCGACCAGCCGCTAACTCCCAACACCAGCTGACACGTCGACCAGCAGGTACCTCTAATATGCGAAAATACAAAATCTCCAGAATTGTTCAACACACGAAATGGAACCCGAAAATGCAACTCAAACACTCAAATAGAGATCTTAAACCAGCAGAACCTCTATTTATCGATTCATTCCCAAGATAAATCTCAATTACAAATCCAGGTCTCACATTTCTCCCCCACTAAAAAGGATTTCGTCCTCGAAATCAAACAACAATTCTGAAAGCACAACACAGCAACTGAAACTCGAAGCAATCAACAAGAAACTAAGCAGAAATTCTCGCCCAACACAAGGCCAAGAGTTCAAGATAACTGAGCAAACAAATCACAACAACTAAGGAAAACAGCAAAACTACTATCTACTGGAAAATATAGCCCAACAGCTATTCAAACAGATGCGGCCACTCGCGCTGCATCTTCTCTTCCAGCTCCCAAGTAGCTTCTTCCCTACCATGTTTGCTCCACTGCACCATTACTAAAGGAATGGTCTTATTCCTCAACTGTTTCTCTTTCCTGCCAAGGATCTGCAAAGGGTATTCCTGATAGTTCAGCGGCTGATCTAGCTCTACCTTGTCAGTTCCAAGCACATGAGACGGATCTGGCTCATACATCCTCAACATGGAAACGTGAAAGACGTCATGCAAAGAAGATAACTCGGACGGCAACAACAGACGATATGCCAAAGGGCCAATCCTATCGACAATCTCATACGTAACGAGGGGCTAACTTTCCCTTGCGTCCAAAGCGCATCACACTACGAAACAGAGAAACCTTGAGAAATACACGATCACCAACCTGAAACTCAAGAGGTCGACGCCTCTTATTCGCATAACTGGCTTGGCGATCCTGGGCAGCTTTCATCCGATGTCTAATAAGTTCCACGTGATCTTTCATCTGCTGCACAAAGTCAGGGGCAGATAGCTGCTTCTCCCCCACTTCTTCCCAACACACTGGCGATCTGCACTTGCGGCCATACAAAGCCTCGAAAGGCGCCATGC
>KV005682.1:12646-54042 GCA_001598015.1 Dorcoceras hygrometricum
TTTGTGTAATTCAAAACATAATTAGGATCTGTTAAAACAGATCCAACAATCTCTCCCTTTTTGATTTACACAAAACCTTAAATGAACAATGCATGTTCTAACAATTCTCTCCCTTTTTGTGGGAATCAAAAAGTGAGTGAATTGCTGGACTTCCCAATTTAAAACAAAAGCTCTCCCTATACTGTTTCAACAAAACAAATGTAACAGCAGGAGTTTTAACTTTGAAAAACAAAACTGCTTTGGGAAGCACCGTATGCAACAATATATGATATTGAAAAACCGAAGCTGATGCATATCTCAAAATTATAAATGACAGTGACGCCACTCTCCCTGTCTTTTATAACATGAGCTCAAATCATTTTTAAACTCAAAATTTTGCATCAGCTGAAATCCGCAAGACAGAACATTTTAAAACTCATCAGAGCATACAAAAATTTCAAAATAACATGTGCTA
Source organism: Dorcoceras hygrometricum (assembly GCA_001598015.1). Lineage (NCBI taxonomy): Eukaryota > Viridiplantae > Streptophyta > Magnoliopsida > Lamiales > Gesneriaceae > Dorcoceras > Dorcoceras hygrometricum. Next base: position 13,101 of record KV005682.1, read on the forward strand.
CTGAGTTGCTTAAAATTATGAAAAACCAGTACAGAGAACAGCTCAGATTTTTCATTCTTCTATCTCGCCCCATGTGCTTGTCACTGAGCCTCGCTCCAAGTGATCTTACAGCACAACGAAAATAGAAGCTTGGCGTCTGCCCGAGACTCGCGCATCCCGACAGTTCATCAAGGGAAAAATCGGTTCTATATTAAAACACATCTGGTCTTCACAAAATAAGTTTCTCAAAACATTTAAAACATTTAAAACATAGCACATGTGTTTTAAAATCAGTGCTCGTTCAAGAACAAACCTGCTCTGATACCACTTGATGGTCCCCGGAAATAGGATTTACAAGATCAGCAGGCGCTGTTTTGACAATCATTCGAAATTTTGCGCGCTGCTAATACTTGAGCTGCAATAGCTCGTTGTTCTTGAACATTTAAAATAAACAGAGCACCGGAAACAGATCTGGTATGATTTAAAAATCATGAAAAAATACCAGAACTGAATCCTATATTTAAAAACAACTCAAACAGATTTATGTTCAACGTAAATCTGTTCAAGACTCGTGCTTGTGTGCTGCTGAAATGAGATGCTAAGCTGAACTGTAAACGTGCAATGCTAAAGTAAATGCTTGCTGAATGAATAAAGAACACAATACAGTACACAGCATATTTGTTTCTGGAAGTTCGGATATTAACATCCTACATCTCCCCTTCTTCCACCTCGGAAGGATCCACTACTTCATAACTGCACATTAGCCGCAACTGTGTGACTAACTACATACACAAGAGTTTTACGTCTTCATGCTTGGACGGGAACTGTGAACATATTTCGAGATTCATTCACACATAGATGTGAATGAATCCGGGTGTGTGAGATTGATACAATGAACGCTCAACTCTCTGTTTTTCTCAAACACTAGGGAATTGCTCTAATACAAGCTAATCTAGATTCAACAGTCGACACAATAAGCTCCTCTCAAGAATGATTGTCGACTGTTTCATCTTCTTTTCTTTTCCCTATGCACAGTATGTAGTAGCACCAACTTAACACTCGCAGGACACTTCTTCAATGGGCGTCGCCTCTAATATATAGCCTCTGTAAAATTCTTCCCGTTGGAAAGCTTCCAAAACTCTTCAGCGCTCCAGAAGGCTATCTTGTCTACTTTCCATTTTGGTGCAACGCTCCTCTGAAAAGTAAAAGTACTTGCGTCCTTTACTTTGCAGACTTCTGTCGCTTTCTTCATTTTGAATTGAGCTCAGCAGTTGACATCCAACTTTGATAATTCGTCAACTGCTTCGCTGCTGATTAATTCCTACGACTGCTGCGCTTTGAATGGTTCAGGTGCGACAGCTGGAGAACGAACAGAGGGTGAAACTTGAAATACAGCTGCTGGGTGGTGTTGTGTTTATCCAAGGCCTACGTTTTCCGTGTCTCAGTTGTATCATTTTGATTTAGATTGTACTGTATTAGACCAGTAGCAAAGATTGTATATTTAGATAGAATATCAGTTGTTGTAAATCTCAATTGCAATTATCAATGAAAACTGTTTTCCGCAAATGTCTTTAGTAGTTGGCGCGCAAATTAGGTACCTGCTGGTCTTTGAGATTGTCTTGTGTTTTGTTTCTTTTAAGTTATAAGAAATACAGCTTATAACAAATTACCTTTTAGCCTTCTTTTATTTCGAAAATTTTTATTTACCCCAATCCTCGTGGCCCCGTTGGGTTCGGGCGTCACAGTATTGATCCAGCTCGGACGTCCCCTTACTGTATCAGCAAAGATATCTTCAACTAGACCAGCTTTGGCGTCCCCTCACTGTTCTAGTTTGGATATCTCCCTGTTTCTTCAATCAAGTGCACTGCACATATCACGAAAGCCGTTAGTCAAATAGTAACAGATTTTGTGTGAATCAAAACTTAGATTCTGATCTGCAAAACATGTCCAACAATCTCCCCTTTTTGATTTACACAAAATCTGGATAAACATATGCACGTATGTTTATGTGTGAAAATATTTATCCCCCTTTTTGTGGGAATCAAAAAGAGTTTGAAATCTTGTCTCCCCCTTAATGTTTAAACAAAACTCCCCCTCAACTGAACGTGGGGTAATTTTATTTTTGAAATAAAAGCAATATGCATAGGGAGATAGTTTTCTCGAAAACGCTGTGTATGCATGAAATTTGAAAAATCTATGTCGCTCAAAAGTTCTCATTGATTAGGACTAGAGGAGCAATAGAAGATTCAATTCACAGAATCTCTTCCATTTCTCCCTAAGGCTTAGCCTCGCTCTGCCTTAGAGATCTTGGCATCCACAGACCTCACGCAATCGGTCAGCTCGTCGGAAGAGATGTTGCCGCTCTTTCCTTTCGAGAAATTGCTCTGCGATTCAATAGACATTCCTTCCCCTATCCATATGCAATGAGTTTTGAAAACCTTAAACATTTTGTAGCATAGATAGGCTTACGAATGACTATCAGAGCAGACATAATTTTAAAAACTTTTTAAAACAATTTTCGAAGAAAATGCACTATTCAAGAACAACCTGCTCTGATACCACTTGTTAGGATCGATTTTACCCTCTATATACTTGTTATATTGACAACAATCAGCACTTAGAGGGTGTAACCAGATTGAATGATAAGACGCAGGATTCAGCAAGGCATTGAAGCCGGGTTGCGATAACCAAACTGGTTCCAGCTGGTTGTTGAAACCAGCTTGATACAAAGCAAGCGCTCAACATGCTGGTTCCAGCTGGATGCTGAAACCAGCTCGACACATAGCCGAACGATCTGGTTAACTTAACTTGAGCTGCAATAGCTCAGTGTTCTTGAATACTTGTGCACCGAGATACAGATTGAGTAATGAGTTAAAATCAAGCGGAAATAACTCAAACTGCACTCTAATATTTCGAAAGCTCATTTAAACAGTTTTATGCATTTGAAAAATATGCAGTGCGTATGTATGAATGCAGTAAACAGTAAATGAAATACGCTGATTTGTTTCTAGAAGTTTGGAGAAAACTCTCCTACATCTCCTCTTCTTCCAAAATCGGGAAGGATATCACTAGAAGACTTTGATTGCAGCGTCCCTACGCTACAACCCACTCCGACGACCCGTAGCCGCAAGAAATCCTAGCATCACCACCTTTGTGAGTGAATCTGTGTGTGAGAAATATACAGTGTATGCTCTCTCTCAAATGTATTCTCACACCCTAGGAAGTGCTCTTATACGAACTGGTTTTTCATTGTCTTCCCAGGTTCAATGTTGTGTTTTCTTCAGATGTTTACATTTTGGTTTGGACAACACTATTACGACTTCGCTCTTCTCAGCTCTTCTTTGTTTCAGCTGCTTGTGCTCTGTTTTATAGCCTGTCATAGAGATTTTCCCGTTGGACACAAAGTAGTAGACGTTGAAAGGTATTCTGACACTGTTGTACTTTGCATCCTTTGTCAATAAATGCATTGCATGCTTTTCTTCACTTTAAGCACTTGAGCGCTATTCTGAGAAGACATTACAAGCAAGTCGATTTGAATACTAAACAATGTTTATCGTATAGCATTGTATTCAAATTTGCTCGTAGATTTGATAGCATATGCCATGCCATCTGAGCTGGTTTGACCTTAACCAGCTTGCCAGCTTGTTCATCAATTCTGTTCTGCACTGAGCTGGTCTTGTTCGAGCTGGTTGCTTCTTCAAAGATATCTTCTTCTCCCCTTGTTTGCAACCGCTCCTGAGCTGATCTTCATCATATTCAGAGCTTCTAGTTCCTCTATCTAGCAAAGTTCTTCCCCATTTTATGACTATTCATGACTTTTCTAGATAGAGTTCCTTCTTCTTGGATCAGCTCTTGATCAGATTGTCCAGCTGGTTTGTCTTTAACCAGCTGGTTTCTAATATGCTCTCTATATCGAGCAGATACTTCATTTGAGCTGTTCCCCAAGCTGGTTTTCTTAGGTGAACCTTCTTGGTTTTATGAAGACTACTCGAGTGCGCAACCAGCATGTAGATTCTTCCTCGTCCAAGGTGGGCACCTCGAGCTAGTCTCTCTTCTCGTTGAAACAGCTCTCTTGTTCTGGCTGACCTTCCAGCTGGTCCTTCAACTGGTCGTTCAGCGAGGTATAGTGTACTCCGCTGGTGGTCGGATCTGCACTCGATCACTGCGCTTGTACCCGGCTCCGCACTCAATCACTGCCCTTGTGCGCTGCACTTGATCTACACACTTGAGAAATTCTGTGCTTCATCCTCTGCACTTCACCTCTTCTTGACTCTGCGCTTGAAATTCTCTTCTGCTTTACCAATCTGGTTGACCAGCTTGAAATATTCTTCGACCTCGTAAAGACAGTACTGATCCAGCTCGGACGTCCCCTTACTGTATCAGCAAAGATATTTTCAACTCGACCAACTTGGGTCCCCTCACTGTTCTAGTTTGGATATCTCCATGTTTCTTCAATCAAGTGCACTGCACATATCACGAAAGCCGTTAGTCAGATAGTAACAGATTTTGTGTGAATCAAAACTTAGATTGTGATCTGCAAAACCGATCCAACAACATGCTATACACAGAACAGATCAATGATTAACAAGAAACAACAAAAGACCCCGTATGAGATCTAGACAACCTGCTCTGATACCACTTGTTAGGATCGATTTTACCCTCTATATACTTGTTATATTGACAACAATCAGCACTTAGAGGGTGTAACCAGATTGAATGATAAGACGCAGGATTCAGCAAGGCATTGAAGCCGGGTTGCGATAACCAAACTGGTTCCAGCTGGTTGTTGAAACCAGCTTGATACAAAGCAAGCGCTCAACATGCTGGTTCCAGCTGGATGCTGAAACCAGCTCGACACATAGCCGAACGATCTGGTTAACTTAACTTGAGCTGCAATAGCTCAGTGTTCTTGAATACTTGTGCACCGATATACAGATTGAGAATGTAGATAAATCATGCGGAAATAACTCAAACTGCACTCTAAAGTTCTAAAGCTAGATTAAACAGTTTTATGCATTTGATAAATATGCAATGCTTGAACATACAAATACTGAAAATAGTAAAGAAAATACGTTGATTTGTTTATGGAAGTTCGGAGCTCAATCTCCTACATCGCCCCTTCTTTCGCAACGGGAAGGATCCACTAGAAAACTTTGATTACAACGCCACCACTGCAACCCACTCCTACGACCCTCAGCCGCAAGAACTCCTAGCCACTCCACTGCACACCAGCCCCCAAGCTGCGTGTGTCTAACTCACTTATTTACTACCTCAGTGAGAAATGCTACAAGGACATGTTTAACGTCTCTGTCCAAAGACTACACACACTTCTTTAACGTCTCAGTGCGAAACACAACTAGACTTGTTTAACGTCTTTATCCAAAGACTACAATGGAAGTCGTTTGATTTGATTCACTCAACTATTCTGTTAAGCTCTCAGCTCTCATGTGTGAGTGAATCTGTGTGTGAGAAATATACAGTGTATGCTCTCTCTCAAATGTATTCTCACACCCTAGGAAGTGCTCCTACACGAGCTGGTTTTTCATTGTCTTCCCAGGTTCAGTGTTGTGTCTTCTTCAGATGTTTATATTTTGGTTTGGACAACACTGTTTCGACTTCGCTCTTCTCAGCTCTGCTTCATTCAGCTGCTTGTGCTCTGTTTTATAGCCTGTCATAGAGATTTTCCCGTTGGACACAAAGTAGTAGACGTTGAAAGGTATTCTGACACTGTTGTACTTTGCATCCTTTGTCAATAAATGCATTGCATGCTTTTCTTCACTTTAAGCACTTGAGCGCTATTCTGAGAAGACATTACAAGCAAGTCGATTTGAATACTAAACAATGTTTATCGTATAGCATTGTATTCAAATTTGCTCGTAGATTTGATAGCATATGCCATGCCATCTGAGCTGGTTTGACCTTAACCAGCTTGCCAGCTTGTTCATCAATTCTGTTCTGCACTGAGCTGGTCTTGTTCGAGCTGGTTGCTTCTTCAAAGATATCTTCTTCTCCCCTTGTTTGCAACCGCTCCTGAGCTGATCTTCATCATATTCAGAGCTTCTAGTTCCTCTATCTAGCAAAGTTCTTCCCCATTTTATGACTATTCATGACTTTTCTAGATAGAGTTCCTTCTTCTTGGATCAGCTCTTGATCAGATTGTCCAGCTGGTTTGTCTTTAACCAGCTGGTTTCTAATATGCTCTCTATATCGAGCAGATACTTCATTTGAGCTGTTCCCCAAGCTGGTTTTCTTAGGTGAACCTTCTTGGTTTTATGAAGACTACTCGAGTGCCCCACCAACATGCAGATTCTTCCTCGCCCAAGGTGGGCACCTCGATCTAGTCTCTCTTCTCGTTGAAACAGCTCTCTTGTCCTGGATGACCTTCCAGCTGGTCCTTCAACTGGTCGTTCAGTGAGGTATAGCGTACCACGCTGGTGATCGGATCTGCACTCGATCACTGCGCTTGGACCTGGCTCCGCACTCAATCATTGTCCTTGTGCGCTGCACTTGAGCAACTCTGCGCTTCATCCTTTGCACTTCAACTCTTCTTGATTCTGCGCTTCTTCAATCAAGTGCACTGCACATATCACGAAAGCCGTTAGTCAGATAGTAACAGATTTTGTGTGAATCAAAACTTAGATTGTGATCTGCAAAACCGATCCAACAACATGCTATACACAGAACAGATCAATGATTAACAAGAAACAACAAAAGACCCCGTATGAGATCTAGAATGGCAAGCAACCAAACATTGCATATTTTAAAGTTTTTGGTTGTCATTGTTACACTCATAAAAATGGTAAAATGCTCTTAAATGCTTTTTGATGCACGATCTGACATTTGAATTGTGACGCCCAAACCCATGGGAATCAACGGAATGGAGTAAATGGGAAATCGAAAAGATATACAAGGACTAAACACGAAATATTCTAAGTTGTATTCCCTTACATAAACTGAACGTAAACAGTTGGCGCCAATAATGAACAGTAGAAATATATTTGGAATACAAAATAAGATATTACAACCACTGGAACTATATATGAATTCTCTATTGTTGTAATAGATTAAGAGTTTGTTAAAAGATCAATAACAACAACAGTTGACTCCGTGGAAACGCTGGCCATCGACAAACACAGGCAGTCCCCAAATCTGGTATCAGCTTGCGCCACCCGCCTGCCCCTGAGCTGCCTCACCTGTATTTGGAAAACTAATGAGCCTAGTGGCTCAACAAGTAAAACTGAGGATAACAAGGGTCACATAATGCAGGCAGAACTGAAAACATAGTTCATAAATTTATAGGAAGTCATTTGAACTCAAATCTTGCTACTAAAAATACAGATCGGAACATCAGATCTAAATCACTTTAAACTGAGTGACTTATGATCTAGAGGCTCTCTGGTGGTCCTGGTGCATGAAGCATGTTATCTGAATCAGTAACTCTCTGTGAAGGGATTACAGTACTTCCATAATCTTGGTCTTCTCTGCTGTGAAGGGATTACATTTATACCGTAATCTTGGTCCCTTCCTGATTGACCGAGTCCTCTATACCATAAGTCCTTAAAACTGAAACTTTGCTTCCTTTAACTTAAAAAATATAGTTTTACTCCTTGCTTTGATCAAAGATCGATTACTGAAATCTGATTGATTCACTTCTATGAAAATCATTTTATCAAAGGAAACATCTTTACTCTACTGAGTGTACAGCTGGGCCACGAGCTGGTGATAGCAAAAACCAGCTTGGAAGAGAAAAATGCTTGTGAACGCAAACAGATTTGAGTAAGGAAAACAGATCTCAGGTGTAAAGAACAGCTTTAACCACACAAACTGGTCTCAGGTGTGAAACAGATCACGGGTGTGAAAAACAGCTTTGGTTAACTAAAAGGGCTTACGAATAGGGAAAAACAGATTTGGTTCTACGAAAACAGCTCACGCGAAATGAAAACAGATTTGGGTTCCAAAACAACTTACTCGTATTCCAAATGTAATATAGGATTTGTAAGGAGAATTTCAGCTGTGGAAGGTCACTCAGCTTTGAAAACCATTCCGAATTACACAGATCGGCGAAGAGAATAAACCAGGTCTGGTTAACACGAAGGTACTGCTACTGGTTCAGACAGCCTCTAAACAACTAGCTCAGCTTATTCGACCAGAACATAATCCCGATCAAACCAGCGTTGTCCGTCTGTTTAGAGTCGATGTCCAGAACCTTTACAGCACACGAAAGAACAACAAAACTTCTCTTGGCTTAGCTTATCTGGAATATGTACACTCAGTACTTTGAAAACATAACTTCTTGCTAAAAGATAACTAGTGAGTTTTCACAAAACTTAAAACATCATAGCAGTAAATCCTTAACCCGAATTAGACGCAACGCAACGTAATATGTTTTCTAGATGCAGCAAGAATCAATTTTTACTTGCCTGAACAGAGGAGCGCAACGAGCAGATGGACTTGGCTGGAAATCTTCTCAAGCACACTCTGTGAGCTACTGGATAGTTTTGAGAGAAAAGAAAGATGTTTCTTGTAACAAAATGAACTCCAACTTACGTAAAAATCATTATATACGGGTGAATGATGGGTAGTAGGTGGAAGTACAATGATTTGGCATGGTTAGCTCACCAAATCCTTGCAAAATTGTTAATAACTCTGTTGCATCTGTTTTACAGATCAGAATCTAAGTTTTGATTAACACAAAATATGCTACTATCTGACTAGCGGCTTTCGTGATATGTGTAGTGCACTTGATTAAGGAAACAGGGAGATATCCAAACTGGAACAGTGACGGGACGCCCAAGCTGGTCGATTTCAAGATATCTTTGTTGGTACAGTAAGGGGACGTCCGAGCTGGAACAACACTGTCTTTACCAGGTCAAAGAAGACTTCAAGCTGGATTGGTAAAGGATAAGAGCAGATCAAGTGCAGAATCAAGCAAAGTTAAAGTGAAGTGGTTAAAGCGCAGAATTGCTCAAGTGCAGATTAAGTACAGCGCACAAGAGCAGTGATTGAGTGCGAAATCCAACGCAATTTCGGAGGCCTAAACGAAGGAGCTCGTTTAGGCCTGTCCTGTGAGACCTGAATTTGTGTAAAGGATTAATTGTTGAATTAATCAAGTTTTTAGAGATTTCGTGGGTTAGATCTCTGTTGTGAAGCTTGAGTTGCCTTTTTCGGGTCGATTTCACTCCTTAGAACAATTCTGGAAACTTTCGAAATTTTGAGATTTTCGAATTTTAGTGAAATCTAGTAACAGATCTGATGATGTCAGCGTCGTTGGTATGCGCTGTGATGCTGACGTAAACATAGCTGGTTTGAGACCTTTCGGTAAAATCTGTTAGCGGATTTGATGACGTCAGCATTGTATGGTTGCTTAGCGTAGATGACGTAAGCATTGCTGGCTTGAGTCTGTTGGGTGAAAAGCTGTTGGTAGATCTCATGACGTCAGCAGCGTGTGTTGTCGTCGTGTGGCTGACGTAAGCGTTGCTGCTCGAGAGATCTGTTCGATTTAGTGTGAGAGCTGTTTTGCTTGGAACGCCGTCGTTTGATGAAGTCTTGCATAGCGTAGCGTGAGATCTGTCTTGAGAGATCTGTTTTTGTAGCGCGTCGTCGTTTCATGAGATCTTGTTGTGCGTTTTGTAGATGAGATCTGTTTTCGTAGCGTAAGATCTGTTTTTATCGAAACGTTGCCGTTTTGTGGTTTGCGTGAGTTAGTTGAGGCGCTAAGATCTGGTCTCTGTACGACGCCGTTTTGGAGAGATCTGTTGTTGAGGCATGTGTAATGTTCGAACAGAGAACTACGTTCTGGTTTTCGGTGAGACCTTGTTTCTAGCCTTAATTCTTAAGCTTTCTATGAATGTTTGAGGTATTTTGGATAGCTGGTCGAGGTGAGACTCCCAGCCGTGAGCTTGAGTAGAAATCTGTTAGATTTACGTTTTGTATGCCGTGTGTTTAACAGGCTTTTACCAGAGTCTTCGGGATTTCTCGCAGGGTTAGTTGTTGCTCAGTATAAGGTACGGGTTGAGCTTGTAATTTCAGCAAGGTGACAGCTTGGGTGAATTGTGAGATGGCTTTGCTGGTTATGTGTTTGTTTGCCTGTTGAGGCTGCCGATTTATGCGATGGTTGTGTGTTATGTGTTGTATACATGCTGTTGGTATTGTTGTTGTGCATATGTTGATATGCTTGTTATTGTCCAGCATGTGCATACACGGAATTGCATCTCATTTCAATTTCATTGCCATCGTTGCGTCGTTCTTGTTCTGTTTCTTACCAGGTTGCGAGGGCGAGCGGCAATACCGCACTCTCATCTCCCTGCTGGGTTATGTTAGCCCCTATGAGCCGAGTGGCTAACTACCACAGTTCATAGGTTGGGCAACAGCAGGCCGAGTTGTTGATGCATCTGGTATTTGGGTGTTGTCTCCCGGCGAGTGGTTAGCTACCACACTTGGAACACACCCAGTGGCCACCATTTGTTGCAGATTCAGTTGAGATGTGCTTTGACGTCCATTCTCGGTTGGAGTCATCCGTTGTTGTCCAGCATATCATGCATAGCATCTACCTTTCATTCTTGCTGCTTATTTGCTGTTTTTATAGTTTCTCTCCGTACTGGGGTTTGACCCCATGTCCCTCCGGGGCTTGGTTTGTTTCCGTGTTTGTGTATTTGCAGGAAACCCAGGTAATACAGCTGGTCGTGGTTTTAGCCCAGCTGGTGGTGCCCCGGGAGGTGGCTAGTGTGTCCCAGTCGCCTATAGCATACGTATATATATGTATCAGTTATGCCAGGGGATGCCCTGTGCTTTGTCCTTGTGACCAGTGTTTGGAGTCCGATACATGTTTTCTTGGTACTGTATGCTATTATTTGTTGGCAGGTTGCCTTATTGGTTTTAAACTGGGATCTTATTTTGAGTATCACATTATTTTAACTTATATTGTTTTAAACCGTCGGGCCTAAAAGCGAAAATTTTACCCACTTTTTGTTAGCTTCCGCATGTGTTTATTCGTTGTGAACACGAGGCCTGACATGTCCACTGAGCAGCTGAGCAGCGAGAAGCAATCAGCTCAGTGGCTCTCAGCAAAGAAGTAACAGAGGCAGGCTGATGAAGGAGAAGTCAGTCTGGATAAGAGAAAACCCGATCAGGGTTCTGGCTCAGCTGGATGATTATGAGATGGACACTGAGGCAGGAGTTGGAAAGCATGAAGAAGGTCGACGCATGTAATGACGCAAAGGTGGAAAGACCCTCATAAGAAGCAACCAGCTGGAAGAGAAAACCTGCTGAGAGACCAGCTCAGAGAAGCGACCTGCTGAGTATGATGAACAAGGTGGATTCAAGCAGCTCAAGAGGAGACAAGAAGAGAGCAGCTAGATACCAGCTCGTATAGCAATAGCAGATGTCATCAAATCTACGAGCTGGTAATCCAAGCTGGTTAAGGTCAAACCAGCTCAGCCAACAAAGCAGAAGTCGTCTGAGTTCAAGAGCAGAAATTAGACAAAACAACAAGCAAAGAAATTTGAATACAAGGCATTATGCAGACTACTTTTCAGTATTCAAAACGATTTGCTGTGATGTCTTCTCAAAGCACAATGCTCACGTGCTAAAAGCCAAATAGCTTGTAGAAGCATTAAATACAAAGGACACAAAGTACATCCATGTCAGAACCTTTTAAGAAGACTTATCAACGGCTGGAAAAATGTGTCCAAGGGGCAGAATCAGCACAGGGCTATTTATATGAAGAAGACGTTGAGAAAAAACAACAAGGATAGTAAGGCGCATACAATAGAAGATGAGCACAAAAGAATAGAGAAAAGTGTTGTGCGAACCAAAATGAAAAAAAACAGAAAGCACAACACAAGCTCTGGGAAGACATTGGTAAAAACAGCTCAGATTAAGAGCACTTTCCAGTGTGTGAGATTATACTTGAGAGACTGTGCTTACACTATAAATCTCACACACGATTCACTCACATATGAGAGCTGAGAGCTAAATTGTTGAGATGAGTGAGTTAGGTTAATACTCTCCATTGTAGTCTTTGGACAGAGACGTTAAACAAGTCTAGTAGTCTTTCGCACTGAGACGTTAAAGAAGTGTATGTAGTCTTTCGCACTGAGACAGGAAAGAAGTGTCGCCTTTCTCACTGAGGCAGTAAAGAAGTGAGTTAGACACATGCAGCTTGCGGGCTGGTGTGCAGTGGTGTGGCTAGGAGTTCTTGAGGCTGCGGGTCGTAGGATTGGGTTGCAGCAACGGTCGTTGTAATCAAAGTCTTCTAGTGGATCCTTCCCATTGCGGAAGAAGGGGAGATGTAGGAGAGTTAGCTCCGAACTTCCATAAAAAAATCAGCGTATTACTTTACTGCTTTCTGCATTCACTCATACGCGTAGCATGTTTGGTGAAAACTGTATAAATAAGCTTTCGAACCCAAGAGAGCAGTTTGAGTTATTTCCGCATGATTTATACTCATTACTCAATCTGTATCTCGATGCACAGGTATTCAAAAACACTGAGCTATTGCAGCTCTAGTTAAATAACCAGATCTCTTGCACTTTGTTGGATCTGTTTTTACATATCAGAATCTAAGTTTTGATTCACACAAAATCTGTTACTATTTTACTAACGATTAAAATTAAGTGCGCAGGTTGAGCTGAACAGAAAAATGCGATTTCGGAGGCCTAAATGAAGGAATTTGACCGAAAAGCAGCTTAGGTCACCACAAAGTAGTGAGTCTTGCTCGTTGGACCATTTCGGAGGGGGTAGCACTGGTCTCATGCGAAAATACACAAGCTCATCCCGAACCTTGAAAATTCCCCAGTCGGACTATAAAGCCTGCTCAGCAGCGAGAAAGCACTGATAGCACATTGATTGAGAGCAGATAGCAGTGCAGATTGAGGAGTAGTCCAAGCTAGAATAGTAAGGAGACGCCCAAGCTGGTCTAGCATAGGACAACTTAGCTGGTATAGTGAGGGGACGCCCGAGCTGATCCAGCTAAGGACAACCAGAAAGCAGAGCGGTTCTGTGAAAGAAGAAACCAGCTGGGACGGAAACCGGCTGGGAAACAAGCTCAGTGCAAACCAGCTCAAAGACCAGCTGAGGGAAAAACCAGCTCAGCAACCAGCTGGTAGAGACCAGCCCAGAGTTCAGCAACCAGCTCAGTGGACAGACCAGCTCATAGTAAAGAAGAAATAAGAGGCAAGCTGGTTAAAGTAAAACCAGCTCAGCAAGCAGAGCAGAAGTCAAGATCAGAATTAGACAAAAGAACAAGCAAAGAGATTTGAACACAAGACATTACGAAGGTTGCTTATTAGAGTTCAAATAGATTTACTGTGTTGTCCACATCAGGTAAAGACCTATACAGTTCAAATTCCACAAAGCCTGCAGAAGCATTAAATGCAAAGGACACAAAGTACAACCATGACAGAACTTTTCAGAAGCCTTTTTACAACGGCTATATGCTTTGTGTCCAACAGATTAAATCTGCACAGATGCTATATATATGAGCAGCAGAAGATGAAGTAAGAGAGGTGTGCATGAGCAAAAATAGATTAATCAAGTCTACTGCACAACTATGGGATGATAGCAGAAAACCAGCTCGGAGAGGAGCACTTCCCAGTGTGTGAAAATATATTTGAGAGTGAGCATACACTGTATAATTCTCTTACACAGATTCACTCACATTTGATAGCTGAGAGCTTAATTGTTTAGATGAGTGAATCATAAACACAAGTCATTGTGTTGTCTTTCGCACTGAGACGTTAAAGAAGTGTGTGTAGCCTTTCTCACTGAGGCGTAAAAGAAGTGAAGTTAGTCATACAGCTTGCGGGCTGGTGTTCAATGGTAGATGCTAGGAGTTCTTGTGGCTGTGGGTCGTAGGAGTGGGTTGCAGCAAGGTTTGTTGTAATCAAAGTCTTCTAGTGGATCCTTCCCATGGCGGAAGAAGGGGAGATGTAGGATATTGAGCTCCTAACTTCCAGAAAAAAATTCAGCGTATCTTTCTTTACTGTTTTCAGTATTTACATTCATACGCATCACATATTTGCTTACGTGTTTATAACTGTTAATTGGGCTTCGAACGATAGAGTTCAGTTTGAGTTATTTCCGCATGTTTTACTTATATTACTCAATCTGTATCTCGGTGCACAAAGTATTCAAGAACACTGAGCTATTGTAGCTCAAGTTTAGTTAACCAGATCGTTCGACCGAAGTGTCGAGCTGGTTCTAGTCTTCTAGCTGGAACTGGCATGTTTAGCGCTCGCCTTATATCGGGCTGGTTTAAACCTTCAGCTGAAACCATCTTGATCTTTGCAAATCGGCTTCATTCTCTCTGAGTCCTGCGTCTTGTCATTCGATCTGGTTACACCCTCTAGCACTGGTTATTGATCGAATAACTAGTCATTGTACTTTAACAGAGGGTCTCCATAAATCGATCCCCAACAAGTGGTATCAGAGCAGGTTGTTCTTGAATAGTGCATTTTCTTCGAAAAATATTTTTAAACAGTTTTTAAAATACGCTCTGATATCCGTTCGAAAGCCATATGTGCTACAAACATTTTAAGGCTTTCAAAAACTCACTCTATGTAGATCGGGGGAGTAATGACTGTTGAATAGCAGAGCGGACTCTCGAAAGGAAGATGCGGCAACATCTCTTCTGTCGAGCTGACGGATTGCGCGTGATCCGTGGATGCCAAGACCTCTTATGCTGGTTTCGCTGAAAGAATAGCGACTATAACAGTGTTCTAGAGAAGCAGAAGAGATTTTGTGAATTCAATGGTCATTTATCCTTTAATCTGGATAGATGAGAATTTTTTTTAGCATAGACTCTGTTTTCAAAATCTCATGCATTCATAAGGATTTCGACAAACTGTCTTCCAGTGCATAAATGTTTTTATTTCAAGATAAAATCACCCCATACTCTGTTGAGGGGGAGTTTTGTTTTAAATATTGAGGGGGAGACAAGATTTCAAACTCTTTTTGATTCCCACAAAAAGGGGGAGAAATATTTCAAGCATAAACATACCTGCATATGTTTATCCGGATTTTGTGTAAATCAAAAAGGGGGAGATTGTTGGATCTGTTTTTATAGATCAGAATCTACGTTTTGATTCACACAAAATCCATTACTATTTTACTAACGATTAAAATTAACGCAGATTGAGCTGAACAGAAAAATGCGATTTCGGAGGCCTACATGAAGGAATTTGGCCGAAAAGCAGCTTAGGTCACCACAAAGTAGTGAGTCTTGCTCGTTGGACCGTTTCGGAGGGGGTAGCACTGGTCTCAGGCGAAAATATGCAATTTCATCCCGAACCTTGCAAATTCCCCAGTTGGACTATAAAGCCTGCTCAGCAGCGAGAAAGCACTGATAGCAGATTGATTGAGAGCATATAGCAGTGCAGATTGAGGAGTAGTCCAAGCTAGAACAGTAAGGGGACGCCCAAGCTGGTCTAGCATAGGACAACTTAGCTGGTACAGTGAAGGGACGCCCGAGCTGATCCAGCTAAGGACAACCAGAAAGCAGAGCGGTTCTGTGAAAGAAGAAACCAGCTGGGACGGAAACCAGCTGGGAAACAAGCTCAGTGCAAACCAGCTCGAGTCTGCCCTTCTGACTCCTGAAACTGCCCCTACCTCTAACTCTACGTCTAGGCGGCATCTACGAAGGCAATCAACAGGATAAGGCAACAGAGAACAGATATAGCATAGATATCAAAACAATATGCAGCACATAATCACGTAGGTCAAGCACATGCAACACACGACACTGTGCCTAGACTCAAGTGTGCCCAAAGAAATCGAGCTTATCCCAGCTTAAGCTCTCATACCAAAAATGTCAGTCCTCGTGCTCACAACAGAGTAAAACCACACAAACACAAGCGGAAGCTACTAAAAAGCGGGTAAAATTTTTGCTTTTGTCCTGATGGTTTAAAACGATATAATTTAAAATACGACAATACTCAAAGTAATCCCAGTTTACAACAAAACCAATAAAACCAAGGCTACAAGCCCACGACAAACAATACAACATCAACATGTATCAGACACCTGGTAACAACCACAACTGAGTACAACCAAATACGACAAAAGCACAGGGCATCCCCTGGCTAACTGTACTGATACATATATATATGCTATACGCTACTGGGACACTCTAACCACCACCTGGGGCACCTCCAGCCGGGTTGGCTCCACGACCAGCTAGATAAACTGAACAACAAAATAGGCAAACAAACAAACCAAGCCTCAGAGGGACATGGGGTCAAACCCCAGTACGGAGCGCAACTGAAACAACTATAGAAAAGCATAAGATAAAATGCAGATGCTATGCATGAGACACTGAACAACCGCTAAAGGCTACAACCGAAGAGGGAGCCAAGGAACTCAAACATAGCTCCACAGAATCTTCAACAAACGGTGGCCAATGGTGTGTGTTCAAAGTGTGGTAATGAGCCACTCGCCTTGACACCACCCCCGAATACCAGATGCATCAAACAGCTCAACCTGTCGTTGCACAACTCATGAACTGTGGTAGTTAACCACTCGGCGCATGAGGGATAACAGATCCCAGCAGGGAGATGAGAGTGCGGTATTGCCGCTCGTCCTCGCATCCTGGTAAGAAACAACAGCACAATACAACAAAGATACGAGACAACAACACAATGTAAAATACAGATGAGATATGAAATGCAAGTGATATAATGTGTGTATGCACATAACAGCAGACAGTAAACACTGACAGAAATACACGAAACAACAATCAGCCATCACTGCATTTATCCATGCCAAACCTCACGCTGTAAAAATCTCAACCCGTACCTTAATTCTGTGCAACGATTACCATAACAAGAGTCCCAAGAATTCTGGTTTAGACCTGCTAAACACACAACGCACAAAACATAAATCCCATGGGACGCGGCACAGAACTCACGGCTGGGAGTTATACACTCAAACCAGCTATCATCCTACTCAACAACTCAATAGGAAGCTCAATAACAAAGCTCTAAGGTAAGATCTTATCTCTAAATCGAAGGGCTACCTGCACAGCGAACACACGGCCGAAGGAAGCACTTTGCGATCTTACTTCCAGCTTACAACAGATCCCAAGAGTGGTATAGAATGAACGAGCTTCACGATAGGAGTCCAACGCTACCTCGAACGTCCAAAAAGGTTGCCGGAAACGACGGGAATTCGCCGAAGAAACTCACGGTGAACAGTGTTCTAGGGTTCGAAGCGAAGAACAACAATCGGGGGAAAATATCGCTAAGTATGGAATCTGTTAATCCAGTCGAAGACCAAGTCTTCTAATATATATACACTTCACACCAGCTGACAGCAGCAAGAGCGGGTTCCACCGACAAAACCAGTAGACACCACTGAAAACTCAACCAGCAGTCGAAAGACAAACCAGCTGCTGAATCTCTGAAACAACGCTAAGCAAAACGACATCGCATTCAACTTAACCAAACGACGTCGCATAGGATACGTCATCCTTGCTGCCAACAGCTGATCAACCAAAACCAACAGCTGGATAAAACAATGCAACAGATCCCTCAACAGTAATTGTCTTATGCGACCAGCAGCTGATTTCCGAAACGCTGCGTTTCAACTAAATAAAACGGCTTCGTAAAGAACCCAACAGCTGATCACTACTGAAGGCAAAAGCACCAGCTGCTGAATAACAAAACGCGCTAACTAACCAACATCTGAAATCCACGTAAGCGCTACTGCTGATTCTTAACCAAACACAAAGTCTAATATAATATACACGTTCAACAGATCTCTACTGTTCACTAGGTCAAAACGACGACGTTTGCACCCTATACAAAACCAACAGCTGGTCTCTAACGCGAAATTACCAAACTGTCCAGTATTATTTCAAATGTGAAATCCGACCCAAAATTAAATACAAACCTTCCAAATGAAATCTGAACATCCTGAATTTCTTAAAAACCGATTAATCCAACAATTAATCTTGTATTAAATTTCAGGTGTCACATTTATCCTTTAATGTGGATAGATGAGAATATTTTTTAGCATAGGCTCTGTTTTCAAAATCTCATGCATTCATAAGGATTTCGACAAACTGTCTTCCAGTGCATAAATGTTTTTATTTCAAAATAAAATCACCCCATACTCTGTTGAGGGGGAGTTTTATTTCAAATATTGAGGGGGATACAAGATTTCAAACTCTTTTTGATTCCCACAAAAAGGGGGAGAAATATTTCAAGCATAAACATACCTGCATATGTTTATCCGGATTTTGTGTAAATAAAAAAGGGGGAGATTGTTGGATCTGTTTTTATAGATCAGAAGTCTAAGTTTTGATTCGCACAAAATCCGTTACTATTTTACTAACGATTAAAATTAAGTGCGCAGGTTGAGCTGAACAGAAAAATGCGATTTCGGAGGCCTAAATGAAGGAATTTGGCCGAAAAGCAGCTTAGGTCACCACAAAGTAGTGAGTCTTGCTCGTTGGACCGTTTCGGAGGGGGTAGCACTGGTCTCATGCAAAAATACGCAAGTTCGTCCCGAACCTTGCAAATTCCCCAGACGGACTATAAAGCCTGCTCAGCAGCGAGAAATCACTCATAGAAGATTGATTGAGAGCATATAGCAGTGCAGATTGAGGAGTGGTCCAAGCTAGAACAGTAAGGGAACGCACAAGCTGGTCTAGCATAGGACAACTTAGCTGGTACAGTGAGGGGACGCCCAAGCTGATCCAGCTAAGGAAGACCAGAAAGCAGACAGGTTCTGTGAAAGAAGAAACCACCTGGGAAGGAAACCAGCTGGGAAACAAGCTCAGTGCAAACCAGCTCGAAGACCAGCTGAGGGAAAAACCAGCTCATCAACCAGCTGGTAGAGACCAGCCCAGAGTTCAGCAACTAGCTCAGTGGACAGACCAGCTCATAGTAAAGAAGAAACCAGAGGCAAGCTGGTTAAGGTCAAACCAGCTCAGCAAGCAGAGCAGAGGTCAAGAGCAGAATTAGACAAAAGAACAAGCAAAGAGATTTGAACACAAGACATTATGAAGGTTGCTTATTAGAGTTCCAATTGATTTGCTGTGTTGTCCACATCAGGTACAGACCTATACAGTGCAAAGTCCACAAAGCCTGCAGAAGCATTAAATGCAAAGGACACAAAGTATAACCATGACAGAACTTTTCAGAAGCCTTTTTACAACGTCTATATGCTTTGTGTCCAACGGATTAAATCTGCACAGAGGCAATATATATGAGCAGCATAAGATGAAGTAAGAGAGGTGTGCATGAGCAAAAACAGATTAATCAAGTCTACTGCACAACCATGGGAAGATAGCAGAAAACCAGCTCGGAGAGGAGCACTTCCCAGTGTGTGAAAATACATTTGAGAGTGAGCATACACTGTATAATTCTCACACACATATTCAATCACATTTGATAGCTGAGAGCTTAATTGTTTAGATGAGTGAATCATAAACACAAGTCATTGTGTTGTCTTTCGCACTGAGACGTTAAAGAAGTGTGTGTAGCCTTTCTCACTGAGGCGTAAAAGAAGTGAAGTTAGTCACACAGCTTGCGGGCTGGTGTGAAATGGTAGCTGCTAGGAGTTCTTGCGGCTGCGGGTCGTAGGAGTGGGTTGCAGCGAGGTTCGTTGTAATCAAAGTCTTCTAGTGGATCCTTCCCATGGCGGAAGAAGGGGAGATGTAGGAGATTGTGCTCTGAACTTCCAGAAACAAATTGAGCGTATCTTTCTTTACCGTTTTCAATATTTACATTCATACGCGTCACATATTTGCTTACGCGTTTATAACTATTTAATTGGGCGTAGAACAATAGAGTGCAGTTTGAGTTATTTCCGCATGTTTTACTTATATTACTCAATCTGTATCTCGGTGCACGAAGTATTCAAGAACACTGAGCTATTGCAGCTCAAGTTAAGTTAACCAGATCGTTCGGCCAAAGTGTCGAGCTGATTCTAGTCTTCCAGCTGGAACTGGCATGTTTAGCGCTTGCCTTATATCGGGCTGGTTTCAACCTTCAGCTGAAACCAGCTTGATCTTTGCAAATCGGCTTCATTCTCTCTGAGTCCTGCGTCTTGTCATTCGATCTGGTTACACCCTCTAGCACTAGTTATTGATCGAATAACTAGTCATTGCACTTTAACAGAGGGTCTCCATAAATCTGGTTCCACTATAATGCGGTACGGTTTGAGTTGCGTGCTGTTTCTTTTAACTCCTATACTTTTAAGTGCACGTAACTTACCGGGTTGATGTCAAGGCTGTGTGAGAGCCAAATTGAGCTGTGGCAGGGTTCACGGACCTCACCCCGACATTTCGATCCTAAAAAGTGGTATCAGAGCGGGCTTTTCTTGAATAGTGCATTTTCCTTCGAAAAATGTTTTTAAACGGTTTGAAAATTCATGTATGTTCTGATATCCATTCAAAAGCCTGTCTATGCTACAAAATGTTTTAAAGTTTTTCAAAACTCATAGCATATGGATAGGAGGAGGAATGTATATTGAATTGCAGAGCGATTTCTCGAAAGGAAAGAGCGGCAACATCTCTTCTGATAAGCTGACAGATTGCGCGAGATCTGCGGACGCCAATATCTCTAAGGCGGAGCGAGGCTAAGCCTTAGGGAGAAATGGAATAGATTCTGTAAATTGAATCTCCTATTGCTCCTCTGGTCCTAATCAATGAAGACTTTTGAGTAGCATAGATTTTTCAAAATGTCATGCATACACATTGTTTTCGAGAAAACTATATACTTGTGCATAATGATTTTAGTTCGAAAATAAAATTACACCAAGTTCTTTTGGGGGGAGTTTTGTTTAATATTAAGGGGGAGACAAGATTTCAAACCCACTTTGATTCCCACAAAAATGGGGAGAAATATTTTCATACATAAACATACGTGCATATGTTTTTCCAGATTTTGTGTAAATAAAAAAGGGGAGATTGTTGGATCTATTTTACAGATCAAAATATAAATTTTGAATAACACAAAATCTGCTACTATCTGACTAACGACTTTCGTGATATGTGCAGTGCATTGATTAAGGAAACAGGGAGATATCCAAACTGGAACAGTGAGGGGACGCCCAAGCTGGTCGAGTCGAAGATATATTTTCTGGTACAGTAAGGGGACGCTCGAGCTGGAACAGTACTGTATTTACCAGGTCGAAAAAGACTTCAAGATGGATTGGTAAAGGAGAAGAGCAGCTCAAGCGCGGAATCAAGGAGAGTTGAAGTGCAGTGGTTAAAGCGTAGAATTGCTCAAGTGCAGTGGACAAGGACAGTGATTGAGTGAGAAGCAAACGCAATTTCGGAGGCCTAAACGAAGGAGCTCGTTTAGGCCTGTCCACTGAGCAGCGAGAAGCAATCAGCTCAGTGGCTCTCAGCAAAGAAGTAACAGAGGCAGGCTGATGAAGGAGAAGTCAGTCCGGAGAAGAGAAAACCCCATCAGGGTTCTGGCTCAGCTGGATGATTATGAGATGGACACTGAGGCAGGAGTCGGAAAGCATGAAGAAGGTCGACGCCTGTAATGACGCAAAGGTGGAAAGACCCTCATAAGAAGCAACCAGCTGGAAGAGAAAACCTGCTGAGAGACCAGCTCAGAGAAGCGACCTGCTGAGTATGATGAACAAGGTGGATTCAAGCAGCTCAAGAGCAGACAAGAAGAGAGCAGCTAGAGACCAGCTCGTATAGCAATAGAAGATGTCATCAAATCTACGAGCTGGTAATCCAAGATGGTTAAGGTCAAACCAGCTCAGCCAATAAAGAAGAAGTCGTCTGAGTTCAAGAGCAGAAATTAGACAAAACAACAAGCAAAGCGATTTGAATACAAGGCATTACGTAGACTACTTTTCAGTATTCAAATCGATTTGATGTGATGTCTTCTCAAAGCACAATGCTCACGTGCTAAAAGCCAAATAGCCTGTAGAAGCATTAAATACAAAGACACAAAGTACATCCATGTCAGAACCTTTTCAGAAGACTTATCAACGGCTGGAAAAATATGTCCAACGGGCAGAATCGGCACAGGGCTATTTATATGAAGAAGACGTTGAGAACAAACAACAAGGAGAGTAAGGCGCATACAATAGAAGACGAGCTCAAAGGAATAGAGAAAAGTGTTGTGCGAACCAAAATTACAAACAGCTGAAAGCACAACACACGCAGCTTGCGGGCTGGTGTGCAGTGATGTGGCTAGGAGTTCTTGCGGCTACGGGTCGTAGGAGTGGGTTGCAGCGTGGGTCGTTGTAATCAAAGTCTTCTAGTGGATCCTTCCCGTTGCAGAAGAAGGGGAGATGTAGGAGAGTTAGCTCCAAACTTACATAAACAAATCAACGTATTATTTTACTGCTTTCTGCATTTACTCATACGCATAGAATGTTTGGTGAAAATGGTTTAAATAAGCTTTCGAACCCAAGAGTGCAGTTTGAGTTATTTCCGCATGATTGATACTCATTACTCAATCTGTATCTCGATGCACATGTATTCCAGAACACTGAGCTATTGTAGCTCTAGTTAAATAACCAGATCACTTGCACTTCTATCGGGCTCGTTGGAACAACCAGCTGGAACCAAGCTCTTGCACTGCACTGGTTTAGCGCCAAGCTGGTTCCACTATAATGCGGTTCGGTTTGAGTTGCGTGCTGTTTGTTTTTAACTCTTATACTTTTAAGTGCACGTAACTTACGGGGTTGATGTCAAGGTTGTGTGAGAGCCAATGTGAGCTGTGTCAGGGTTCACGGATGATGGTCCCTAAATTGAAAAACACAAGACCAACCACTTAGAAGCACCAGAGGCACAAAGCTCTGATACCACTTGTTGGTCCGTATTAAATTAGGATCAAAAAGAAAGATCAGCAGCAAGAGCGCGTTGATAAAAACCTTTCTAAATTTTGCTCGCTGCTGATACTAACTTGAGCTGCAATAGCTCGTTTGTTCTTGAACGTTTACAATAAACAGAGCACCGGAGACAGATCTGGTATGATTTAAAAATCATGCGGAAAATACCAGAACTGAATCCTAGATTTTAAAACAACTCAAACAGATTTATGTACAACATAAATCTGTTAGAGATTTGCGTGCTTGTGTGCTGCTGAAATGAGATGCTAAGAACTGAACTGTTTATGCGTGCAATGCGATGTGCTGAATTATAAACGTGCAATGCTAAAGTAAATGCTTGCTGAATGAATAACAGAACACGATACAAGACAGCATATTTGTTTATGGAAGTTCGGATATCAACATCCTACATCTCCCCTTCTTCCACCTCGGAAGGATCCACTACTTCATAACTGCACATCAGCCGCAACTATGTGACTAACTACATACACAAGAGTTTAACGTCATCATGCTTGGACGGAATCTGTGAACATATTTCGAGATTCATTCACATATAGATGTGAATGAATCCGGGTGTGTGAGATTGATACAATGAACGCTCAACTCTCTGTTTTTCTCACACACGAGGGAAATGCTCTAACAAGCTAATTCTAGCTACACTGTCAACTGCAATGAAACTCTCTCTCGAATGATTAGTTGACAGCTTCACTTCAGATTATTTTCCCTCTGTTGGTGCACTGTGTAAACAATGAAATTCTCCCACAGTATGTAGTTGCACCAACTGAACGAACTCTCATCGTCTCGTCTTCTTCTTCAATGGGCGTCGCCTCTAATATATAGCCTCTGTAGAAATTCTTCCCGTTGGAAAGCTTCCAAAAACTCTTCAGCACTCCAGAAGGCTGTCTTGTCTTCTTTCCATCAACAGTACTTATAAATGAAATCTTCTTCTTCTTCAATAGTGACTGTTGATAGATTCATCAACAGTACTTATAAATGAAATCTTCTTCTTCTTCAATAGTGACTGTTGATAGATTCATCAACAGTACTTATAAATGAAATCTTCTTCTTCTTCAATAGTGACTGTTGATAGATTCATCAACAGTACTTATAAATGAAATCTTCTTCTTCTTCAATAGTGACTGTTGATAGATTCATCAACAGTACTTATAAATGAAATCTTCTTCTTCTTCAATAGTGACTGTTGATAGATTCATCAACAGTACTTATAAATGAAATCTTCTTCTTCTTCAATAGTGACTGTTGATAGATTCATCAACAGTACTTATAAATGAAATCTTCTTCTTCTTCAATAGTGACTGTTGATAGATTCATCAACAGTACTTATAAATGAAATCTTCTTCTTCTTCAATAGTGACTGTTGATAGATTCATCAACAGTACTTATAAATGAAATCTTCTTCTTCTTCAATAGTGACTGTTGATAGATTCATCAACAGTACTTATAAATGAAATCTTCTTCTTCTTCAATAGTGACTGTTGATAGATTCATCAACAGTACTTATAAATGAAATCTTCTTCTTCTTCAATAGTGACTGTTGATAGATTCATCAACAGTACTTATAAATGAAATCTTCTTCTTCTTCAATAGTGACTGTTGATAGATTCATCAACAGTACTTATAAATGAAATCTTCTTCTTCTTCAATAGTGACTGTTGATAGATTCATCAACAGTACTTATAAATGAAATCTTCTTCTTCTTCAATAGTGACTGTTGATAGATTCATCAACAGTACTTATAAATGAAATCTTCTTCTTCTTCAATAGTGACTGTTGATAGATTCATCAACAGTACTTATAAATGAAATCTTCTTCTTCTTCAATAGTGACTGTTGATAGATTCATCAACAGTACTTATAAATGAAATCTTCTTCTTCTTCAATAGTGACTGTTGATAGATTCATCAACAGTACTTATAAATGAAATCTTCTTCTTCTTCAATAGTGACTGTTGATAGATTCATCAACAGTACTTATAAATGAAATCTTCTTCTTCTTCAATAGTGACTGTTGATAGATTCATCAACAGTACTTATAAATGAAATCTTCTTCTTCTTCAATAGTGACTGTTGATAGATTCATCAACAGTACTTATAAATGAAATCTTCTTCTTCTTCAATAGTGACTGTTGATAGATTCATCAACAGTACTTATAAATGAAATCTTCTTCTTCTTCAATAGTGACTGTTGATAGATTCATCAACAGTACTTATAAATGAAATCTTCTTCTTCTTCAATAGTGACTGTTGATAGATTCATCAACAGTACTTATAAATGAAATCTTCTTCTTCTTCAATAGTGACTGTTGATAGATTCATCAACAGTACTTATAAATGAAATCTTCTTCTTCTTCAATAGTGACTGTTGATAGATTCATCAACAGTACTTATAAATGAAATCTTCTTCTTCTTCAATAGTGACTGTTGATAGATTCATCAACAGTACTTATAAATGAAATCTTCTTCTTCTTCAATAGTGACTGTTGATAGATTCATCAACAGTACTTATAAATGAAATCTTCTTCTTCTTCAATAGTGACTGTTGATAGATTCAT
The DNA here is from genome assembly GCA_001598015.1 of Dorcoceras hygrometricum. NCBI lineage: Eukaryota > Viridiplantae > Streptophyta > Magnoliopsida > Lamiales > Gesneriaceae > Dorcoceras > Dorcoceras hygrometricum. The sequence continues at coordinate 38,457 of KV005682.1, forward strand.
CAACAGTACTTATAAATGAAATCTTCTTCTTCTTCAATAGTGACTGTTGATAGATTCATCAACAGTACTTATAAATGAAATCTTCTTCTTCTTCAATAGTGACTGTTGATAGATTCATCAACAGTACTTATAAATGAAATCTTCTTCTTCTTCAATAGTGACTGTTGATAGATTCATCAACAGTACTTATAAATGAAATCTTCTTCTTCTTCAATAGTGACTGTTGATAGATTCATCAACAGTACTTATAAATGAAATCTTCTTCTTCTTCAATAGTGACTGTTGATAGATTCATCAACAGTACTTATAAATGAAATCTTCTTCTTCTTCAATAGTGACTGTTGATAGATTCATCAACAGTACTTATAAATGAAATCTTCTTCTTCTTCAATAGTGACTGTTGATAGATTCATCAACAGTACTTATAAATGAAATCTTCTTCTTCTTCAATAGTGACTGTTGATAGATTCATCAACAGTACTTATAAATGAAATCTTCTTCTTCTTCAATAGTGACTGTTGATAGATTCATCAACAGTACTTATAAATGAAATCTTCTTCTTCTTCAATAGTGACTGTTGATAGATTCATCAACAGTACTTATAAATGAAATCTTCTTCTTCTTCAATAGTGACTGTTGATAGATTCATCAACAGTACTTATAAATGAAATCTTCTTCTTCTTCAATAGTGACTGTTGATAGATTCATCAACAGTACTTATAAATGAAATCTTCTTCTTCTTCAATAGTGACTGTTGATAGATTCATCAACAGTACTTATAAATGAAATCTTCTTCTTCTTCAATAGTGACTGTTGATAGATTCATCAACAGTACTTATAAATGAAATCTTCTTCTTCTTCAATAGTGACTGTTGATAGATTCATCAACAGTACTTATAAATGAAATCTTCTTCTTCTTCAATAGTGACTGTTGATAGATTCATCAACAGTACTTATAAATGAAATCTTCTTCTTCTTCAATAGTGACTGTTGATAGATTCATCAACAGTACTTATAAATGAAATCTTCTTCTTCTTCAATAGTGACTGTTGATAGATTCATCAACAGTACTTATAAATGAAATCTTCTTCTTCTTCAATAGTGACTGTTGATAGATTCATCAACAGTACTTATAAATGAAATCTTCTTCTTCTTCAATAGTGACTGTTGATAGATTCATCAACAGTACTTATAAATGAAATCTTCTTCTTCTTCAATAGTGACTGTTGATAGATTCATCAACAGTACTTATAAATGAAATCTTCTTCTTCTTCAATAGTGACTGTTGATAGATTCATCAACAGTACTTATAAATGAAATCTTCTTCTTCTTCAATAGTGACTGTTGATAGATTCATCAACAGTACTTATAAATGAAATCTTCTTCTTCTTCAATAGTGACTGTTGATAGATTCATCAACAGTACTTATAAATGAAATCTTCTTCTTCTTCAATAGTGACTGTTGATAGATTCATCAACAGTACTTATAAATGAAATCTTCTTCTTCTTCAATAGTGACTGTTGATAGATTCATCAACAGTACTTATAAATGAAATCTTCTTCTTCTTCAATAGTGACTGTTGATAGATTCATCAACAGTACTTATAAATGAAATCTTCTTCTTCTTCAATAGTGACTGTTGATAGATTCATCAACAGTACTTATAAATGAAATCTTCTTCTTCTTCAATAGTGACTGTTGATAGATTCATCAACAGTACTTATAAATGAAATCTTCTTCTTCTTCAATAGTGACTGTTGATAGATTCATCAACAGTACTTATAAATGAAATCTTCTTCTTCTTCAATAGTGACTGTTGATAGATTCATCAACAGTACTTATAAATGAAATCTTCTTCTTCTTCAATAGTGACTGTTGATAGATTCATCAACAGTACTTATAAATGAAATCTTCTTCTTCTTCAATAGTGACTGTTGATAGATTCATCAACAGTACTTATAAATGAAATCTTCTTCTTCTTCAATAGTGACTGTTGATAGATTCATCAACAGTACTTATAAATGAAATCTTCTTCTTCTTCAATAGTGACTGTTGATAGATTCATCAACAGTACTTATAAATGAAATCTTCTTCTTCTTCAATAGTGACTGTTGATAGATTCATCAACAGTACTTATAAATGAAATCTTCTTCTTCTTCAATAGTGACTGTTGATAGATTCATCAACAGTACTTATAAATGAAATCTTCTTCTTCTTCAATAGTGACTGTTGATAGATTCATCAACAGTACTTATAAATGAAATCTTCTTCTTCTTCAATAGTGACTGTTGATAGATTCATCAACAGTACTTATAAATGAAATCTTCTTCTTCTTCAATAGTGACTGTTGATAGATTCATCAACAGTACTTATAAATGAAATCTTCTTCTTCTTCAATAGTGACTGTTGATAGATTCATCAACAGTACTTATAAATGAAATCTTCTTCTTCTTCAATAGTGACTGTTGATAGATTCATCAACAGTACTTATAAATGAAATCTTCTTCTTCTTCAATAGTGACTGTTGATAGATTCATCAACAGTACTTATAAATGAAATCTTCTTCTTCTTCAATAGTGACTGTTGATAGATTCATCAACAGTACTTATAAACGAAATCTTCTTCTTCTTCTTCTTCTTCTTGCGACTGCTAACAGATTCGTCAGCAGTACTTATATCTTGAATCTTCTTCTTCTTCTTCAGCAAGCTTCTCAATACATAATCCAGCTGGTTCGCTTCGCACTTTAGCTCTTCAGCTGGTTGTTATTGTTTCAGCTGGATTATCATGCTCCAGCTGATTCCCAAACAACTAAATCAGCTCTGGACGTCTCCATTGCTAATCCAACTGCTGATTCCATGAACACCAAACCATCTGCTGAATCAATATATAATGCGAACCAACTGCTGGACAATAATATCTGCTGCTGATCGACTTCTTCGTTCCTAAATCCTGTACACTTAAGTAGAATTGTTAGAATAACAATAACAGGTTTTGTGTAATTCAAAACTTAATTAGGATCTGTAAAAACAGATCCAACAACGGACATCACCCCCGGCATTCGATCCTAACAAACTCCCTACTACTATTTTAATTTATAAATCGGCTTCTCATTTTATAAAAACAGATCTCCCATTTAAAAACGTTTTATTTGAAGAAACTGCTCCAGCTCGGGATTGTGCCTGAGGCTAAATCCTTCTAAAGCCCATATGGCTGTTGCTTCTAAGCTGGAAGAAAAGAAAGAAGTCAGCTTAGATTACTGGAACTAGCTTGAACTGAAAGCTGTATGCTTCAAATCTCAAATCAGCCCTTAAAATAAAAAGGCTAAGGAATTGTGGTCCTATGGATTTTGGGGAGCTACAACTCTACCCTCCTTAATAAAATTTCGTCCCCAAAATTTACTTACCAAACAGCTATGGGTAGAGACTTCTCATATCAGCTTCTGTCTCCCAAGTGTCTTCCTGCTCAGATTGGTTAGACCACTAAACTTTAACCATCGGAATGCTACGATTTCTTAACTTCCTATTCTCTCTAAGAAGAATCCTCTTTGGTCTCTCTTCATAGCTCAGATATGGAGCAAGTTGAATTGGCTCATAGCTTAAAACATGCGACGGGTTGGGAACATACTTCCTCAAAGCGACAGATATGGGGGTAAGGCTAATCTGTAAGCCAGCGTTCCTACTTTGTCTAAAATCTCATATAGACCAATGAACTTGGGCTGAGCTTACCTTTCTTTCCAAATCTCATTACACCCTTCATCGGTGCTACCTTCAAGAGTACATGATCTCCAGCTTCTAAACTCAGTTAGCTGCGTCTGTTATCAGCATAGCTCTTCTGCCTGCTCTGAGCTGTTCTCAATCGATCCCTTAACTTTCTAATAGCTTCAGCGGTCTTTTCTATCAGATCTGGTCCCAAACCAGATCGCCCTCCTATCTCATCCCAATGAATGGGTGTTCTACACTTTCTTCCATAGAGAGCTTTGTAAGGGGTCATCTGAATTGATGCTTGGAAGCTATTGTTGTATGTAAATTCCACCAATGGTAGCTTGAAATCCCAGCTTTTTGAAAAATCTATGATACACACTCTAAGTAGATCTTCCAATATCTGAATCACCCTTTCTGACTGACCATCAATCTGGGGGTGAAAGGTTGTGCTAAAGGTTAACTTAGTACCCAAAACTCTGTGTAGACTGTTCCAAAAAGTTGACGTAAATCTTGGATCTCTATCTGATACGATCGAAACTGGGACACCATGAAGTCTTACTATTTCTCTTATATACAGCTCAGCGTATTTGCTCACATCGTAGGTTGTTTTAACTGGTAGGAAGTGAGCAGACTTGGTGAGTCAATCTACTATAACCCAAATTGAATTGTATCCTTGAACAGTTCTGGGTAGACCAACTACAAAATCCATCACGATACTCTCCCACTTTCATTCTGGTATCGGCAGAGGTTTTAGCATCACAACTGGTCTCTGATGCTCTGCCTTGACCAGATGACAAATTAGGCATTCTGAAACAAATCTTGCAATGTCGCGTTTCATGCCCGATCACCAGTACAGCTTATGAAGATCTCTATACATCTTGGTACTCCCTAGATGCACTGAGTACGGGGCTGTGTGAGATTCTGTCATCAGATCAGATCTTAATTGTCCACGCTAGGAACCCAAAGTCTTCCTTGATATCTAACAACTCCTCCAGCTGAGGTATAGATATTTCCTCCTCTCTCTCCTCATCTTGTTTCACCCACTTCTTATGACAAATTAGGCATTCTGAAACAAATCTTGCAATGTCGCGTTTCATGCCCGATCACCAGTACAGCTTATGAAGATCTCTATACATCTTGGTACTCCCTAGATGCACTGAGTACGGGGCTGTGTGAGATTCTGTCATCAGATCAGATCTTAATTGTCCACGCTAGGAACCCAAAGTCTTCCTTGATATCTAACAACTCCTCCAGCTGAGGTATAGATATTTCCTCCTCTCTCTCCTCATCTTGTTTCACCCACTTCTTCAGCTGTTCATCTCTCAGCTGACCCTCTCTAATCTGGTCTATCAGCGAAGACTGAATGGTGAGAACAGCTAGGGCTACAACACTGTGACGGGGAATCAGTTCTAGCCCAAAATTCTCAATCTCATATGCTAAGGGCCTCTGAACTGTGATCTGGGTCAATCCTATCGACTTCCTGCTTAGAGAATCTACCACCACATTGGCTTTTCCTGGGTGGTTTCTAATGGTACAATCGTAATCTTTGACCAGCTCTAACCACCTCCTCTGTCTCATATTCAATTCTTTCTGGGTGCAGAAGCACTTTAAACGTTTATGATCTGTAAATATCTCGCACTTCTCCCCATACAGATAATGTCTCCAAATATTCAGGGCAAAAACCACTGTTTCTAACTCCAGATCATGCGTAGGATAATTCTTCTCGTGGTTCTTCAGCTGTCTGGAAGCATATGATACTACTCTACGATCCTGAATCAGTACAGCTCCTAAACCTAGCTTGGAAGCATCTGTGTAGATAACAAAATTCCCTTGTTCAGAAGGCATAGTCAGCACTGGAGCTTCTATCAACGTTTGCTTCAACTTCTCAAAACTCTGTTGACAACTAGGGGTCCCTTCAAACTTAACTTGTTTCCTAGTCAACGAGGTCAAGGGAACTGTTGTCTTAGAAAATACTTGAATGAATCGGCTGTAGTATCCAGCAAGTCCCAAAAAGCTCCTCACCTCTGAAACAGATATGGGTACAGACCAGTCTCGCACAGCTTCGACCTTAGCTGGGTCAACTTCTAATCCATCCTTAGAAATGATGTGACCTAGAAATGCAACTTTCTCCAGCCAAAACTCACACTTTCTGAACTTAGCAAACAATTTCTTATCCTTAAAAACTTCTAACACTATATTAAGCTGATCGGCGTGCTCTGATCTGGTCTTGGAATACACTAAGATATCGTCTATGAACACGATAACAAATTGATCCAAAAATGGCTGGAAAACTCTATTCATCAGATCCATGAAAGCATCTGGAGCATTGGTTAACCCAAAAGACATTACTAAATACTCATAATGACCATATCGAGTCCTGAAAGCTGTCTTATAGATATCGGCCTCTTTGATCTTAAGCTGACGGTATCCAGATCACAAGTCTATCTTGGAGAACACTGCTGCTCCCTTTAACTGATCAAACAAATCCTCAATTATAGGCAAGGGGTACTTATTCTTAATGGTAAGCTTATTCAACTCACGGTAATCTATACACAATCTTAAGCTCTCATCTTTCTTCTTAACGAACAGCACAGGGGATCCCTAAGGGGATGTACTAGGTTAAATAAATCCTTTATCCAATAGATCTTGAATTTGTTCCTTCTATCTCTCTCATCTCAGTAGGAGCAAGCCTATAGGGCGGTCTGGAAACAGGAGCTGCTCCACGTAATAAACCGATAGCAAACTCTAGTTCTCTATCTGGAGGTAGTCCACTGATGTCATCTGGGAAAAATTCTGGAAATTCCTTTACCACCTCCACGTCATCCAGCTCGGGAGTTAGGGAAGATAAACTTGCTAAGAATCCTATTCCTCCTTTCCTCAGACAACTCTGGGCCTCAAGGGCTGAAATAATGCGAGGAACATGTCTAAGCTGGTTAGCTTCGAACGAAATCTTGGATTCCTTGGACAACTTTACAGTTACTGTCCTAAGATTAAAGTCAATTACCACCTCGTTCTTAGATAACCAATCTATTTCCAAAATCAAATTGAATTCAGGCATAGGTAAAATAATTAAATTGGCGGTAACTAAGTGTCCTTGAAATTCAAGCTCTAAATCACGGTATGCTACGAGATACCAGCTCTTCTCCTGAAGGTACAGTTACACAATAACCTATGGATAAATGTTCCGGCTTAGAAAAATCTTCAGCTATAAAGGAATGAGTCGCACCTCAATCTAACAGGGCAAAAGAGGACATACCAGCAACTAAAATCTTACCCATAATCACAGTAGAATCGGGGATGGATTGCTTAGTTATCATGAAGTAAGCTCGACTGGGCACCAGTTGTTTTGACTGTGGATCTGGAGATGTGGCCTTGAGCACCACACTTATAACATCCGCTCTGGCCAGTTTTGCATTGTCATGGGTGATTATTATGACACTTGGGGCAAATCGGATTATTGTTTCCAACTGGTACTACACTAAGAGGTTGGGCTGGTATAGGTTTCTGTTCATGAGGTCACTGCTGGTTCTTGTTCTGTTTCTTAAATGGCCTCTGATCTGCTTGTTGAAAGGACTGCCTCCTCTGCTTTCTCTCCTGTTCAACATCCTTCCAATCACTCTCAACTCGCAGGGCCTTGTATATTGCTTCCCTGTAAGTCTTGGGTCCTGCTAGCCTGACATTCAGCTTGAATGTAGGCATCAATCCTTCCACAAAAGGCTCAGCTTTTCCTCGGGATCTTTTCCAAAGAGAGGTACAAAATATCAGCCACTCTCAAACTTCTGGATATACTCCTGCACAGTCATATTTCCTTGCTTCAGGGTTCAAGAACTCTCGCTTCAACTCAGACCTCTTGTCTGCTGTGAAGTACTGCTCAAAGAACACTCTTTTAAACTCTTCCCACGAGAGATTTGCCAAATCTACTGACATCTTTGCGCCCTCCCACCAGATCATCGCATCATCTCTCAGCATGTAGTTAGTGCACCTAGGCCTATCCAAATCTGGAATCTGAAGGTACTCAAATGAAGTACTGCTCAAAGAACACTCTTTTAAACTCTTCCCACGAGAGATTTGCCAAATCTACTGACATCTTTGCGCCCTCCCACCAGATCATCGCATCATCTCTCAGCATGTAGTTAGTGCACCTAGGCCTATCCAAATCTGGAATCTGAAGGTACTCAAAAATAACTTCCATAGACTTGATCCATCTCTCAGCAACAAGCGGATCTGTTGTACCACTAAACTCCTTGGGTTTCTATGAACACCCGAACCCACGGGGTCACGGATGTGGGGTGAAATAAAATTTTGAAATAAAAATAAGGGCTAAACTGCAATTTATTATAAGCTGTATTCCTTATAACTTGGAAAATTTCGAAATACAAACACAAACCTGACATACACACGTTTGGTGCCAAGTACTGAAAGTTTGCGAAAAAACAGATTTCATATATATATACTGCAAGTGCGATATTACAACATCTGAAATTTTATATGAATTTACTACTGTTGCAATTGATCTAATACAGATGTCTACGATAAAATACAACAACATCTAAGACACGGAAAACGCTGTCCATAGATAAACACTTTACCACCCAGCTGTCTCAGCTTCCACCTTCCGCTTGTCCCTTATATGTCTCACCTGCACCATTTTAAAAGCTAAAGAGTCTGGGGCTCAGCAAGTACTGAGTAATAACAAAGTCATTTAACGCAGGCAGACATCCGAACATTTACATAACTGAGTTTAAAGGAACTACAATTAAACATAAACATTCTTTCGTAAACTTTCTTAAAACTTTCTTTCATAGCTTGGATGCGAGGACAATAACTCAGATCCCTTCATTTAATTTCTTATACTTTATGATTTATGGCTTAGAAACTCTCCTTAGGTCCGTTGTGCACTTGATCAAATGACTTCTGATATCAGTTCTAGCATATAGCTCATTGTGAAAGGGCAATCGACATCTGGACAACTGCTAACCCTTCCTTTATGAAAGGGCAACTGACATCTGGACAGCTGCTCACCCTTCCGTTATGAGACATCCGAACATTTACATAACTGAGTTTAAAGGAACTACAATTAAACATAAACATTCTTTCGTAAACTTTCTTAAAACTTTCTTTCATAGCTTGGATGCGAGGACAATAACTCAGATCCCTTCATTTAATTTCTTATACTTTATGATTTATGGCTTAGAAACTCTCCTTAGGTCCGTTGTGCACTTGATCAAATGACTTCTGATATCAGTTCTAGCATATAGCTCATTGTGAAAGGGCAATCGACATCTGGACAACTGCTAACCCTTCCTTTATGAAAGGGCAACTGACATCTGGACAGCTGCTCACCCTTCCGTTATGACCGTCTGTTATCTATGCCATAAATCCTTAAAAATAAAATTTCGTTCCTTTAAACTTTTTATCTTTTGAAATCTTCTTTGAAATCAGCTTCGAAAATCACCAAGGTTCACTTCTTTTAAAACTCTCTTCCCATATTAAAAACTTACTGAGTATCAGATTTGACTACTGGAAAGTGATCGCTGAAATGCAAACAAATTTCTCTAAAGGAAACTGTACTGGAAAGCAAAACAGATCTCTATTGTGGAAACAGATTCTCATGTGGAGCGTAACGTTAAACAGACGCAACAACAAGGAGCAGTACTGTTAGCATGAAACAAATCTGACTGTGGAACTGTAGTGATAGCGAGAAACAGATGTCTCCAACAGAATAGTGTTTGGAAAAGAAATAGATGTCGTTTGTCAACTTAGATGTCAACACAACTAGGTGGTCAACTCAGATGTCAACGAATAATCATAACGACTCAGTAGTGAAGTATTTAATACTATGAAATCTAACCAAAATCTGATGTGTAGCGAAAACACGAATCTGAAATGAAACTGCTGATTTAAACATGAAATTTAGTCGCTAACATAGGAAACGAATTTTGAATAAGAACTTAGTGCTGCAACATCACGAACGACATCTACGATACTAGTTCTGCCTATCAAACCAGACTTATTTTCTGATTCGACTAGCATCTCCGATTACATAGAGTCAAATTCAAATGTTACCATTCACCAGAAAGAAGAACATTCATGAACATACGTGACTCAAATCTGAACTCCTCAGTACTTTCAAACATCTTCAATCTTTCTTAAAACATTCTGAAAAACTTTGGAAGCTGAAAACATAATTTTGAACCCAGTATTTCATCTTTTTCTTAAACATTCTTGAACATAATTAATCATGAACTTAAACATATCTTTAAACATACAGGCAAGCAGATCCATAAAATGAGGAAAATCAATATATGCTTTAAATGGTGTAGCAATGATCAACTTTTACTTGCCTTAGAACTAAGCTTTTCAACGACAGTTGATTCCTGCAGAGTTCCTCCTCCTCAAGAAATCACAACGAGCTTCTTTGAAAAATATTTGAGAGAACACAAAAGAGTTTTCTTTTTGCAAGTGAAAGTAAACTTTTCCTTCGTAACAAGTATTTTTATGGGAGGGATTAGTGGCAGGTGAGGTGTAATCATCAAGCATGACACACCTTACCTAAAGTTATGAATTTTAGTAAAATTTTCCTCTCAATATTTTAGTTTGCAAATCTATCACACACTTCTTACAAGAAACCATTTTGTTCCCCTTAAAATCATTTTCAACAGATTTCTAAAACCTGCTCTTGAGTTGCGCTTGGAGTGACATCTGCTGGAACTTGCTGCGTTGTACCTCAATTTTGAAATCAGTAAAATCAGCTTTCATAAAATAGCTCATGCTAAAATTTAAATTGTCATTTTGACCCTTGAAATAAATAAGATTATATATATGGTCCTATGGATTTTGGGGCGTTAGAACTCTACCCTCCTTATTGAAATTTCGTCCTCGAAATTTACTTACTAAATAGATATGGGTAAAGGTTAAGCAGATCAGCTTCTGTTTCCCAAGTAGCTTCTCGCTTAGATTGGTTAGACCATTGTATCTTAACCATAGGAATACTACGGTTTTCTTAGCTTCCTAACTTTTCGAAGAAGAATCCTCTCTGGTCTCTCTTCACAACTTAAATCTGGTGCTAACTGGATTGGCTCATGGCTGAGCACGTGCGAAGGGTTTGGAATATACTTTCTCAAAGCTGAAACATGAAAAACGCTATGCACTGCTGACAGCTGCGGGGGCAGTGCTCAACGATAAGCTAGGGTTCATATTCTTTCTAAAATCTCATATGGTCCAATATATCTTGGACTCAGCTTTCCTTTCTTCCCAAAACGCATTACTCCTTTCATTGGAGCAATTTTCAGAAATACATGATCGCCGATTTCGAAATTCAGATCTCTTCTCCTATTATCTGCGTAACTCTTCTGTTTGCTTTGAGCAGCTTTCATCCGCTCTCTTATCTTTCTAACAGCTTCTTCTGTTGCTCCACTACATCTGGTCCTAATCCAGCTCTCTCACCAACTTCATCCCAGTGAAGGGGTGTTCTATATTTGCGGCCATAGAGAGCTTCATATGGAGCCATTTGGATAGCTGCTTGAAAACTATTATTGTACGCAAATTCTACCAATCGTCGCTTTAAATCCTGACCTTATGAGAAATCCACAATACATGCTCTGAGAAAATCTTCTAAAATATGAATCACCCTTTCAGATTGTCCATCTTTCTGGGGGTGAAAAGCTGTGCTAAAAGTTAGCTTCGTACCCAAAGCTCTATGTAAACTCTTCCAGAGCTGAGGTAAACTTCGGATCTCTATCCGATACTATGGAAACTGGAACACCATGCAGCCTCACTATTTTCTTTACATACAAATCTGCATACATGCTCACATCGTATGTTGTCTTAACTGGTAAGAAGTGAGCAGACTTAGTGATCTGTCTATTATAACCCAAATAGAGTTATATCCTTGAACAGTTTTGGGTAGACCAACTACAAAATCCATAGCTATACATTCCCATTTTCATTCTGGAATAGACAGGGGCTTCAATAATCCTGCTGGTCTTTGCTATTCAGCTTTCACCAATTGACAAGTCAAACACTCAGAGACAAAGCTAGCAATGTCTCGCTTCATTCCTGGCCACCAATACAACTTCTGGAGGTCCTTATACATTTTAGTACACCCTGAATGTACAGAATATGGGGCTGTATGGGCCTCTGTCATGAGATCTGTTCTCAGCGTATCTACTTGAGGTACCCAAATTCTCCCCAGATATCTGATCATTCCTTCTTCAGAAAAGTAGAGGTTGCTGACTCTCTCTCTATCTTGCTTAACCCATTTCTGAAGTTGCTCATCTTTGGGTTGTCCTCTCGAATTAGATTTGACCTTATGGAGAGATCTGCCAAAACCATAGTACTACCACTGGGCACTATTTCTATTCCAGACTTCTCAATATCATACGCCAATGGTCTCTGGACATAGATCTGAGCTAATCCAACAGATTTCCTACTCAAGGCATCTGCCACCACATTGGCTTTTCCTGGGTGATAACTGATTGTGAAATCGTAATCTTTTACCAGCTCTAACCATCTTCTCTGCCCCATATTCAGTTCCTTCTGGGTGAAGAAATACTTGAGGCTCTTATGATCAGTGAATATTTCACACTTCTCCCCATAGAGATAATGTCTCCAAATCTTAAGGGCAAAAACTACAGCTGCCAACTCTAAGTCATGCGTAGGATAATTCTTCTCATGATCCTTAAGTTGTCTGGAAGCATAGGAAATCACTCTACGGTCTTGCATCAATACGGCACCTAAGCCCAACTTAGACGCATCTGTATATATAACATTCCTTGATTAGATGGCATAACTAACACAGGGGCTTCTATTAGCGCTTGCTTCAACTTGTCAAAGCTGATTTGACATTCTGGAGTCCATTCATACTTAACCAGCTTTCTCGTCAGTGAGGTCAAGGGAACGTCTATCTTAGAAAATCCTTGGATAAATCTCCTATAATATCCAGCTAAACCCAAGAAACTCCTTACCTCTGAAACAGATCTTGGAACTGGCCAGTCACGAACAGCTTCTACCTTACTTGGGTCAACTTCTAATCCATATTTAGATATAATATGACCTAAGAATGCTACTTTCTCCAACCAGAAGTCACACTTGCTAAATTTAGCAAACAACTGCTTATTCTTCAAAATGAAGCACTGTCCTCAAATGGTCGACATGCTCAAATCTGGTCTTAGAATACACTAAGGTGTCATCTATGAACACAACTACAAATTGGTCCAGAAATGGTTTGAAAACTCTATTCATTAAATCCATGAAAGCTGATGGAGCATTCGTAAGTCCAAAAGGCATTACTAAGAACTCATAGTGACCATAACGAGTTCTGAAGGCTGTCTTATAGATATCTGATGTCTTAATCTTTAACTGTTGGTAACCAGACCTCAAATCAATCTTAGAAAAGACTAATGATCCTTTCAACTGGTCAAAAAGATCCTCAATTGTAGGAATGAGATATTTATTCTTAACGGTCAAGTTATTCAGCTCCCGATAATCTATACACAACCTTCTTCCTATTCCTGCCATTCTATATTCTATAGCTGTAATCCACCACATACATATATCAGAACATGATAAATAATTTAAGTACAATGCTCTGAAAATAAACTCACAACTTAGAGGAACGGACGATGAACTTTGATCCAGCTGATGGTGCGTGTGTTTATCTCAGGAACGTTTCTCTGATACCATCTTATGACGCCCGAACCCACGGGAATCACGAATTGGGGTAAATAAAAATTTTCGAATAAAAAGAAGGGCTGAAAGACAATTTGTTATAAGCTGTATTTCTTATAACTTTGAAAAGAAACAGAAACACAAAGACAAATATAACAGACACTCAATTGTGCGCCAACTACTGGAAACATTTGCGGAAAAACAGACTTTATTATAAATTTCAAATGCGATTTACAACAACTGATATTCTATATAAATGTACAACTGTTGCAACTGATCTAATACAGTACATTCTAAAACAAAACAACATCAGCTATGACACGGAAAACGTTGGCCTTGGACAAACACACACCACCCAGCAGCTGATTCAAGTTTCATACTCTGTTCGTTCTCCAGCTGTCGCACCTGCACCATTTTAAAAGCTAGTGAGCCTAGGGGCTCAGCAAGTAAAACCTGAATAATAACAAGTTCAAATACGTAGGTGTACATCTGATCAATACATAAGCTAAAGGAACATCAATGATCAATATCATTTCTTTCATAAACATTTCATAAACTTGGAGACAGGGGATAATAGCCCAAATCTCAACATCAATATTGTGAGGATTCAGATTTAGATTATTGGTTAATTTTATTGTTTTGGTTTAGCCACGTGAATTTGAAGATTAAGAGTTGTCGAATTCCTCCCAAATATTGAATCAACACTTCTGTAGCCAACGACTGGTAGGATTGGAATTTGATGGTTGCTGTAGCTTACAGCTGGTGGAAATGGAAAAGCAGTTGTTGCGCTCGTGAGAGAATGACCAGTCGAAGAATGGAAGAACCAGTCGCGAGGGGGATTGTGTTGCGACTGGATGAGCAGCTGCGGGTAGCGATACTTGCATGAGTAACGGCGTCGTTTGATTTAGTTAAACGCCGTGTTTTGTATGTTGCGACTGGGTGACCAGCTGTGGGTTTTAGGAACCAATCGAGGGAGTAATGCGACGTCGTCCTGATAAGTTGAGACGCTGCGCTTTGAGGATTGCGTCTGGATTGTTACGTCTGGATCGTTGCGTCTGGATTGTTGCGTCTGGTCGTTGCGTCTGGTAGTTGCGACTGGATTGGTGAGCAACAGTCGAGAGATTTGAGATGTATATTTATAGAGGTGTTGATAGACACTTAGAATTATTTGAGCCAGATATTCCTTATCTCTTCTTTCTGAAACCCTCGTCGAGCTACTGTTCACCGTCGTGTTCTATTGCCTTTTTCCGTTGATTCCAGCCTTTGTATTTAACATTCTTGGTGGCGCTGGACTCCTTGAGACTTGCTCTTTCCATTGATGCTAGTTTGGAAGATAGGAGCAACGAGTTGAGAAATCCCGAAGGCCCTGCTCGTTCGTGAATTGCTGGTTTCGTTGAGTAGATTCAGCAGTTGGTTCTTTTGAGCTTTTGGGTGAGCTTTTCTTGTAGTTTGAGCTCAGTTGTTAGTAGTTAATGCCTGCGTAGAAGTATAAGAATTGAATTAGACTTCTGGCCGTAGGATTAGCGTACTTATGAAGAGATTGAGCTAAGATTTTAAGTTATGTTGTAACAGATTTGAACTTCCAGGAAGTTCCTGCTGCGTGATTTGAGCCAGGAGAATCTGTTAGGTAAATTGAAGAGGAAAGGTACGAATTGAGCAGCCCTTAGCAGTTTGAGCGTGAGCATGACTATGTTTCAATGTTGTGAACTGCTGTTATGTGGCTTACGTGAATTTACATACTGGAATTGATTGAGATATGTTTTGCTTCACGTATTACAGATTGTATGCATCTAGCATGAATATTGATTTGCATTCATGCATACATCTTGAGCCTGATGTACAGATTTGATTTTATTACCTGATTGGGTGCCACGTTGTGACTGGTCGACTGTTGAGTCGTACCTGAAAGTCCAACGCTATCGTCGGAGTGGTGACTACCGGATTCGAGTGTCTACCACCGAGCTGTGATGGGTTGACGGACCCCGATGATCACGGACCGATGATTTCCACCGGCTGATTGGCTGTGTGGTTTACAGATTGATTACCTGATTGGGTGCCACGTTGTGACTGGCCGACTGTTGAGTCGTGTCCGAAAAGTCCAACGCTATCGTATCGTTGGTGACTACCGGATTCGAGTGTATACCACCGAGCTGTGATGGGCTGACGGGCCCCGATGATCACGGACCGATGATTTCCACCGGCTGATTGGCTGTGTG
>KV005682.1:66463-78063 GCA_001598015.1 Dorcoceras hygrometricum
GAAAGGAAGAACATTCATAAACATTCTTGGATTAAACTCGAATCCTCAGTACTTTTAAAACATCATAAACTTTCTGGAAAACATTTCGAAGCATCAAAACATCATTTCGAACCCTCATTTCTTCCCTTCTTTCATGCATAAATCATTTTAAACATGAACTTTAAACATACTGTAACATATAGGCAAGAAGACTCAGAAAACATCAATATATGCTTTAAATGGTGAGTCAGGAATCAGCTTTACTTGCCTTAAACGAAGCTTTGCAACAGCAACTGATTCCTGCAGAAATCTTCTCCTTTAAGCAACGCACGAACTTCTTTGTCAAATACTTTGAAGAATACTAAAGATTTTCTTTGCAAATGATGAGGATCTTGCTTTCAAAACAGGTTTTTATATGAAAGGGATTAGTGGCATGCTACTTGTGAAATTAAGCATGACACACTTATAAAATTTGGTAAAATTCCCTTCCTCTCATTTTAATTTGTAAAATACCAAACCTTTTTCAAAAGAAATCATTTGTCCTCCTTAAAGATTTTTCAATCCCTTAAAACTGTTCGTGCATCACCCTTGGAGTCATCCACTGAAACCAGCTGCGTCACATCTATTTTTTCTGAAATCATTGAAATCAGACAATGCATAACATTTCAACATGTCATTTTAAATCTATAAAATGAACAAAATGCATAATGTGGTCCTATGGATTTTTGGGGCGTTACAACTCTACCCTCCTTATTGAAATTTCGTCCTCGAAATTTACGTACCAAATAAATAAGGGTAAAGACTAAGCATATCAGCTTCTGTTTCCCACGTTGATTCTCGCTCCGACTGGTTAATCCATTGTTTCTTAACCATAGGAATGCTACGGTTTCTTAGCCTTCTAATTTCTCGGAGGAGAATTCTTTCTGGTCGCTCTTCATAGCTCAAATCTAGTGCTAATTGGATTGGTTCATGACTTAGCACATGATAAGGATTGGGTGTCATCCCTCGTGCTCTAAACAGAGTAAAATCATACAAACACATGCGGAAGCTATCAAAAAGCGGGTAAAATTTTCGCTTTTGGCCTGACTGTTTAAAACAATATAATTTAAAATAGAGCGATACTCAAAATATATACCAGTTTAATAAAACAACAAACAATATAGCATACAACAACCAAAACATGTATCAGACTCCAACTACTGGATACAATAACGAAGCGCAGGGCATCCCCCTGGCTAACTGATACATATATATATAAATATGCTATACGCAACTGGGACACGCTAACCACCTCCTGGGGCACCACCAGCTGGGTTAAAACCATGACCAGCTATAAAACCTGGGTTCCCTGAAAAACAACACAAACAAGGAAACAAACCAAGCCCCAGAGGGACATGGGGTCAAACCCCAGTACGGAGAGCAACAGATATAGCTAAAAAATGCATAAGATAAAATGCAGATGCTATGCATGAGACACCGGATAACAACAAAAGGCTCGACCAACAAGGGAGCTAAGGAACTCAAGCACAGCTCCAAGAATCTGCAACAACAGTGGCCACGCGGTGTGTTCACAGTGTGGTAATGAGCCACTCGCCGTGACACTACACCCGAATACCAGATGCATCAAACAACTCAACCTGCCGTTGCCTCGCCCATGAACTATGGTAGTTAACCACTCGGTGCATGGTGGCTAACGATCCCAGCAGGGAGATGAGAGTGCGGTATTTCCGCTCGCCCTCGCATCCTGGTAAGAATCAACAATAGCAATACAAGATACGAAACAATGGCTGTAACCGAAATATGAATGCAATATGGGAAATGCGTGTATGCATAAACATAGCAGGTAAAATCAACAGCAATCACATATACACACAGCAACATCCATGTCAATGCACAAGCAGCCATCTAGCATTCAATCTCACGCCAATTCCCAGCTACTTCAAGCTCAGATCCGTACCTTATACTTCTGTGCAAAAATTACCACAAAACAGGCCCGAGAGATCTGGATTGCAAGCTGCTAAATACACACAACAGATCTCAGGCTCAACACAGAAGGTCACGGCCAATTATAGAAACTCACGGCTGGGAGTCATTCACTCCACCAGCGATCAAATCCAACAATACAACTAACAGGAAGCTTAAACAAAGGCTAATACTAAAATCTCAACCACAATTCGAAGTTCTACCTCAACGACACAACACACGGCCGAAGGAAGCAACTTCGCGATCTCGCTCTAACCAACAACCATCTCCAAGAATGGTATATGATGGAAGAGCTTCTCGAGAGGAGTCCAACGCTACCTCGCACGTATCAAACAACGGCCGGAAACGATGGGAATTGCCGGAGAAAAGCTACGATGAACAGTAACCTAGGGTTCGAAGAGAAGAACACAATCGGGGAAAATATTTCGCTAAGTATGGAATCTGGTGCTCGAAATCGAAGACCAAGTCTTCCTTAAATACATCTTGAAAAAGCTGGTTAAATCATCCACCGACAAAACCAGCAGGCACCAACAAACAAATACAACCAGCAGATGCAAAGAAACCAGCTGCTGAATTCTCAAGCCACGCAAATCAAAACGATGTCGCAGCGACTTAACAAAACGACGTCGCGCCGCATAAGTCATCAAATCTGCCACCAGCTGGTCGCCTAAATCCATCGGCTGGGTTTCAAATCCAAAAGCTGGATTATCTAACACTCAAAAGCTGATACCAGACGTTGCATCAAAACGCTGCGTTCCAACTTAATAAAACGGCATCGCATATCCTACGTCATCCAGTCGCTAGCTCTCGCGCAATACCAGCTGCAAGCTACAGTAACCACCACCAGCTGCAAGCTACAGTAGCTAACAAATCTCTCGCAGTTGGACAACCAGTCGCAACATCCAAACGACATCGCGCCAACTTATCGAAATGCTGTCGTATCCAACCCGATACGAAATACGCTAAACCAGCGACTGGTATTTCAAGCGCTACCAGATCTCTCCAAACGACGGCGTTTTGGAATCTCACGTTGCCAAATAAACGCTACGAATGGTTTTCACTAAACAACCAGCTCTCACCACAAAATCTCAAAAATACGAAGACTTCCAGAATTGTTCCAAATGCCAATTTAGACCCGAAAATGCAAACCAAACAGAGATCTGGACCACCAGAAATATCTAAACACCGATACATTCCAACAAACGATCTCTTATACAAATTCAAGTCTCACATTGGGAACATATTTCCTCAAAGATGATATATGAAAAACATTATGTACTGCTGACAGCTGTGGTGGCAGTGCTAATCGATAGGCTAATGTTCCTATCTTCTCCAAAATTTCATATGGTCCAATATACCTTGGACTCAGTTTCCCTTTCTTTCCAAAACGCATAACTCCTTTCATTGGAGCTATTCTCAAAATACGTGATCACCTATCTCAAAATTCAGTTCCATTCTTCGATTATCTGCATAACTTTTCTGTCGACTTTGAGCATCTTTCATTCTTTCTCTTATTTTTCTAACAGCTGCTGCTGTTTGCTCCACAACATCTGGTCCTAAACCATCTCTTCACCAACTTCATCCCAATGAAGTGGTGTTCTACACTTTCGGCCGTAGAGTGCTTCATAAGGAGCCATTTGAATCGAAGCTTGGAAATTATTATTATAGGCAAACTCTACCAGTGACAATTTCAAATCCCAAAATCCACCATACAAGCTCTAAGCAAATCTTCTAAAATCTGAATCACCCTTTCTGATTGTCCATCAGTCTGGGGGTGAAACGCAGTACTGAATGTCAGCTTTGTACCCATAGCTTTATGTAGACTTTTCCAAAATGCTGATGTAAACTTAGGATCCCTGTCTGATACAATAGAAACTGGAACACCATGAAGCCTCACTATTTCCTTAGCATATAAATCTGCATATCTTCTCACCTCATATGTTGTTTTGACTGGTAAGAAATGAGCAGACTTAGTGAGTCTATCAATTATAACCCAGATGGAGTTATATCCTTGAGCAGTCCTTGGTAATCCAGTCACAAAATCCATTGATATACATTCCCACTTCCATTCTGGAATAGGCAGTGGTTTTAATAATCCAGCCGGTCGCTGATGTTCAGCCTTCACCAGCTGACACGTCAAACACTCAGCTACAAATCTAGCAACATCCCTCTTCATTCCTGGCCATCAGTACAACTGCTGGAGGTCCTTGTACATTTTCGTACTTCCTGGATGTACTGAATATGGAGCTGTATGAGCTTCTTTCAAAAGATCAGCTCTCAAATCATCTACTTGAGGTACCCAGATTCTGCCCATAAACCTAACAATTCCATCTTCTGAAAAATAGAGGCTACTGCCTCTTTCTTTGTCTTGTTTAACCCATCTCTTCAATTGCTCATCTTGCAGCTGACCTTCTCGAATTTGGTCTAACAAATTTGATCTTACTGAGAGGTTTGCTAAAATAGTATTACTGCAGCTGGACACTATCTCGAGTCCAAACTTTTCAATATCAGCGGCCAATATCTTCTGGACAGTCAGCTGAGCTAATCCAACAGATTTCCTACTTAGAGCATCAGCTACCACATTTGCTTTTCCTGGGTGATAGCTGATCGTACAGTCGTAATCTTTAACCAGCTCCAACCATCGCTCTGCCTCATATTCAATTCTTTCTGGGTAAAGAAGTATTTCAAACTCTTGTGATCTGTAAATATCTCACACTTCTCCCCATATAGGTAATGTCTCCATATCTTAAGGGCAAAGAAAACAGCTGCCAGTTCTAAGTCATGCGTTGGGTAATTCTTCTCGTGATCCTTCAGCTGTCTAGATGCATATGATATGACTTTACGATCCTGCATCAACACAACTCCTAATCCCAAATTTGATGCATCGATGTAAGTTACAAATTTTCCTTGATCATTTGGAATCGTCAACACAGGTGCTTCAATCAATGCTTGCTTTAGTTTGTCAAAACTGTTTTGACATTCAACTGTCCAGTTATACTTCACCTGTTTTCTTTTTAACGTAGTCAAGGGAACAGCTATCTTGGAGAATCCTTGGATAAATCTCCTATAATATCCAGGTAAACCCAAGAAACTCCTTACTCCGCAACATTCTTTGGTACTGGCCAGTCACGAACAGCTTCTACTTTAGCTGGGTCGACTTCTATTCCATCCATAGAAATAATATGGCCTAAGAATGATACTTTCTCCAACCAAAACTCGCATTTGCTGAATTTAGCAAACAACTGCTTATCTTTCAAAATCTGGAGTACTGTTATTAAATGTTGAACGTGTTCATGTCGGGTCTTAGAATACACTAAAATATCATCAATAAAGACTACTACAAATTGGTCCAAAAATGGTTGGAAGACCCTATTCATTAAATCCATAAAAGCTGATGGATCATTCGTAAGTCCAAAGGGCATAACTAAGAATTCATAATGGCCATACCTAGTTCTGAAGGCTGTTTTATAAACATCAGATGCCTTAATTTTTAATTGATGGTATCCAGACCTCAAGTCGATCTTAGAAAATACTACTGACCCTCTCAACTGGTCGAACAGATCTTCTATCCTAGGTAATGGATACTTATTCTTAATCGTCAATTTGTTCAACTCTCGATAATCTATACATAACCTCATACTTCCATCCTTTTTCTTAACAAATAAAACAGGGGCTCCCCAAGGGGAAGTACTTGGTCTAATAAACCCCTTCTCCAACAGATCTTGTATTTGTTCTTTCAGTTCTTTCATTTCTGATGGAGCTAATCGATAGGGTGGTCTAGATACTGGAGCAGCTCCTGGAATTAGATCAATTGAAAATTCCATCTCTCTATCTGGTGGCAGTCCCTGGATATATTCTGGAAAAACCTCAGGGAATTCATTTACTACCTCTACGGCTGACAGCTGGGGTCTATCAGTCGCTGCTAAGGATGATATAATTCGAGGAAGTACTTGGTCTAATAAACCCCTTCTCCAACAGATCTTGTATTTGTTCTTTCAGTTCTTTCATTTCTGATGGAGCTAATCGATAGGGTGGTCTAGATACTGGAGCAGCTCCTGGAATTAGATCAATTGAAAATTCCATCTCTCTATCTGGTGGCAGTCCCTGGATATATTCTGGAAAAACCTCAGGGAATTCATTTACTACCTCTACGGCTGACAGCTGGGGTCTATCAGTCGCTGCTAAGGATGATATAATTCGAGGAATTCTATTAACATATTTGGCTAAAAACTGAAAGGAATCTTTCTCTGGTGGGTTGACAGCTACTGCGCGTAGTTTAAAGTCAATTACTACCCCGTAATTAGTTAGCCAATCTATTCCCAAAATCATATCAAATTCTGGCATCGGCAATACAATTAAATCAGCAGTAATCAGATGCCCTTGAAGTTTAAGTTCTAAACTCCTAAAAAATTCATGCGATACCAGCTTCTCTCCTGATGGTACCGATACACAATAGCCTATCAATACTTGTTCTGGCTGGATGGGCAATTTCTTAACAAACTCAGCAGCAATGAATGAATGTGTAGCTCCTGAATCTATTAAAGCCAGAGAAGGAAATCCAGCTATCAAAATTTCACCTGTGACTACTGTCGAGTCTGGATGGGCTTGTTCAGCTGTCATTACATAGGCTCTGCTAGTCACCAGTGCTTGAGCTTTGGAAAATATTTCAAAATATGTCCGGGCATTCCACATTTATAGCAGACGTTTTGTCCAAGTCTGCATTGTCCCAGATGATTCTTGTGGCACTTAGGACATTCTGGCCTGTTATTACCAGCAGGAACAGAGCTAATAGGTTGAATCGATAGAGGCTTTTGCTCTTGAGGCCTCTGCTGGTTCTTGTTCTGTTTCTTGAATGGCCTCTGGTCCTTCTGCTGAAAGGCTTGTCGCTTCTGCTGCCTTTCCTCATCAACATCTTTCCAATATCTTTCAATCTACAGGGCTCTATCCACTGCTTCTCTGTAGGTCCTGGGCACCGATAGCCTAACATTAATTTTGAACATCGGCTTCAATCCTTCCACGAAGTGACTCAGTTTCTCTTCTGGGTCACTTCCTATCAATGGCACAAAATAGCACCCTCTTTCGAACTTCCGCACATATTCCTGTACGGTTAAACTTCCTTGTTTGAGGGTCAAAATTCCCTCTTCAATTCAGACCTCTTTCCAGCCGTAAAGTATTGCTCAAAGAATACTTTTTTAAAATATGCCCACGTAAGATTCAACAAATCCACATACAATTTGGCTCCTTCCCACCAAATCATCGCATCCTCTCTCAGCATGTAGATAGCGCACCTGGGCCTATCTAAATCAGACATCTGAAGATACTCAAAAATAACTTCCATGGATTTGATCCAGCTTTTAGCAACTAGTGGATCAGTAGTACCGCTGAATTCCTTGGGTCTCTGTCGTCTGAACTTATCTTGGGGATCATCATTGCTTGGTCCCCTGCTGCTGCTCGATTGACCATTTCCTCTATTGTTTTGTTCTACTAGCAGCCTTAACAATTGTGTGATATTAGCATTATTATCACTATCAGTTTCTTCTAATGGAATACTTCGTCTAGTTCTTCCTCTTCCTGCCATTCTATATTCTATAGCCCGTAATCCACCACATACATATATCAGAACATGCTAAATAATTTAAGGACAATGCTCTGAAAATAAACTCACAAATTAGAGGAACGGACGATGAACTTTGATCCAGTTGATGGTGCGTGTGTTTATCTCAGGAACGTTGCTCTGATACCATCTTGTGACGCTCGAACCCACGGGAATCACGAATTGGGGTAAATAAAAATTTTTGAATAAAAAGAAGGGCTGAAAGACAATTTGTTATAAGCTGTATTTCTTATAACTTTGAAAAGAAACGGAAACACAAAGACAAATATAACAGACACTTAATTGCGCGCCAACTACTGGAAACATTTGCGAAAAACAGAATTTATTATAAATTGCAATTGAGATTTACAACAGCTGATATTCTATATAAATGTACAACTGTTGCAACTGATCTAATACAGTACATTCTAAAATAAAACAACATCATCTATGACAAGAAAAATGTTGGCCTTGGACAAACACACACCACCCAGTAGCGGATTCAAGTTTCATCCTCTGTTCGTTCTCCAGCTGCGCACCTGCACCATTTTAAAAGCTAGTGAGCCTAGGGGCTCAGCAAGTAAAACCTGAATAATAAAAAGTTCAAATACGCAGGTGGACATCTGATCAATACATAAGCTAAAGGAACATCAATGATCAATATCATTTTCATTCATAAACATATAAACATTTCATAAACTTGGAGACAGGGGATAATAGCCCAAATCTCAACATCAATATCATTTTCATTATATTTATGGCTCAGAAGCTCTCCTTAGGTCCGTGTTGCACCTGATCAAGTGACTACTGATATCAGTCTTAGCCTTTGGCTTCTTTGCGTTAGGGCAACCGACATAATAGACGACTGCTCACCCTTCTCTTTATGGGAGGGCAACTGATATGTGAGGAATCAGATTTTAGATTAGTGATTAATTGATTTGATTTGGGATTAATCACGTGAATTTAGAGGATTTTACGAAAGAAATCTGGGTTCCTGCTGATTTCGGAAGTTGAATTAATTTTGAGAATTCAGTCGCAGCGAATTATGGTGAAGTCAATGCGGGTCAACGATACTGTAGCTACCTGTTGGTGTTGGCATCGGTAGGGTGATGTAGGCGTGACGCGTTGTATCTGCTGGTTTTAGTGGTTGCTGCTGGTAGACATGGTCTTGAGCGTGAGAATGATTGAGGAAGCGACACATGTTAGTCAACATTTTTGAGTGTTGACTACTGGATCAGCAGATGCGTGAGTTTAGAGTGACCAGCTGCTGGTTTGGGAAACCAGTCGTAGAAGTGGAGCGACGTCATTTCGTTAAGTTGAAACGCTGCGTTTTGAGTGTTGTGTATGGAACCAGCAGCGAGGGATTGTTGTGAGAAATGCGTTGCGGCTGGATTTCATGCGAAACATGTTGTCTGCTGGTGTATCGCTACGGCGTCGTTTGAGTTAGTGAGAACGGTGTCGTTTCGAGGTTATAATTACGAATGCAACACTTGGTTGTTGCTGCTGGTTTTAGCGAAAGAAAGAGATGGTATCTGCTGGTAGATACCTGTTGGTCTTGTCGACTGAATATTGGTGATCAGCAGATGTTGATTTGGGAGATTATAAATTGAAGTGCATTCGAAACTTAGGATTATTTGAGAACCAGATATTTCTTATCTCCTCTTTACCAAACCCTCGTCGAACTACTGTTCACCCGAACACTTCTTCTCTAGATTCCTGCCGTTCTCCGCCGATGATTTGACTGTTTTTGGTGGTGCTGGATTCATTATGAACTCCTCTTTTGATTGATACCCATTTGAAGCTGTAGAACGACCCTAGAGAGAAAGTGCGAAACTGTTGTGTCTTCGTGCAAGAGTAATCTTTGGGTCTTCTGCTGGATTAAGCTTGAGGATTTCAGCTTCCAGGAAGTTCCCTGCTGCGTGAATTGAACCAGGAGAGATCTGGTTGCTGGCTGTGTGTTTAACTTGCCTTTGGTTGAGAAATCTGTTAGGTAAATTGAGGAAGAAAGGTACGAATTGAGCAGCTCTTTATGGCTTGAAGCGTGAACATGGCTGTATGTCTTGCTGTGAAACTTGTTTGCATATTTCTGTGATATTACGTGAAACTGAATGGATGTATTGATTGTTATATGTCCGGTTTTACGTACTGTTGATTGATGGTATGCATAGAACATTGATATATGATTGGCATACATGCATACATATTGAGCCTGACAGATTTGGTTGATTGACCTGATTGAGAGCCACGTTGAGACCGGAAGATTGAGTGCAGAATGGTCCAACGCTATCATCGGAGTGGTGGATCGACGGAGTTGTCGTATCGGAATACCACCGAGCTGTGATGGGCTGACGGGCCTGGAATATCACGGGTCGATGATTTCCCCTCGGTGGATATTTACTGAGTGGGTGTAGAGGCTCGACTGATTGATGTGCCAGTGGACTTACTGGTCTAGCTATCCAATTCCTTGATAGCCCTCATGCATTCATAGCATTGATTTATGGCATGTTGCATGTTTAGCTGTTTTGATGGCTCTTCGTACTGAGACTTGACCTCGTATTTTGTTTTCCTGCTTTTGTGTCTTGGGTCTGTGTCACCCATTTGTAGGACCATCAGGTAACCAAGCTGGATAGAGTGGAGGTTCAGCTGGTCGATCCCCGTTTCCTTGAGTCCTAGTATATTGTATTATGTATTGATCTGGGGGATGTCCCGAGATCTTATGTAATTGGGGATCTATTTATGATTTGAGATTTGATGTTACCTATATTGTATAAGTTTGAGATAACTTATATTTTGAGTATGGATATTTTGTATGATAATTTTAAGTTCAGGCCTAAACTATTTCGAAAAATTTTTAAGCCCTGATTTTTAGCTTCCGTATTTATGCGCTTATTATGTGTTAATTGAGAGTAATTAGCACGGAGCCTGACATTTTTGGTATCAGAGCTTAAACTGGGATAAGCTCGATTTCTTTTAATCACACTCGAGTCTAGGCACAGAGTTTTGATTTGATTGTTGATTGACTCTATGACTTATGTGATTATTATCTGCCTTGATGTGATATCGGTTGTTAGCCTTACCTCTAGACTTGTGTAGATGCCGCCTAGGAGAGGTAGATCTAGACGTTCCGCTGAGGGGTCTAGGGCTCCAGATAGTGATGATGATGTTCATCGGGTAGATGATGTGACTCGCCGGATAGGTGATATGGAACTAGTTTTAGCTCGATTTCAGCGTACGAACCCTCCGAATTTTGCTGCTATCGAGGGTGGTGCTTCTGCTGAGGCTTGGATGGTTCAGATGGAGGAGCTATTCGATACTTTGGAGTACGCTCCGAAAAAGAGACTGAAGTTGGCAGTGCTGCAGTTGAGGGAGAACGCGCAGCGCTGGTGGAGAGGCACTTCTAGGATGCTTCGTGATAGTGGGGCAGTGATCACCTGGGAGAGCTTCTGTGAGGCGTTTCGTCAGGAGTATACCCCCGGGAGTCTTACTTCGCTAGCCGAGAATGAGAGTTTGACAACCTCAAGCAGGGTAACATGCGAGTGGCCGAGTATGCGAGGTAGTTTTCTGCGTTGTTGGTGTATATGCCAAGTGTAGCGAACCAAGAGCGGACAAAGAGAAACAAATTCTTGAAGGGCTTGAGACCTGATCTTTACCGGATGGTGTTGTCTGGGTCCCCGGCGACCTTTGTTGAAGCTGTGAACAATGCGGTTGATATTGAGAAGAGTTTGTTGGATCCCGAGTGTGACACCCGAACCCAACGGGGCCACGAGAATTGGGGTAAATAAAAATTTTCGAAATAAAATAAGGCTAAATGGTAATTTGTTATAAGCTGTATTTCTTATAACTTAAAAGAAACAAAACACAAGACAATATCAAAGACCAGCAGGTACCTAATTTGCGCGCCAACTACTAAAGACATTTGCGGAAAACAGTTTTCATTGATAATTGCAATTACGATTTACAACAACTGATATTCTATGTAAATATACAATCGTTGCTACTGATCTAATACAGTACAATCTAAATCAAAATGATACAACTGAGACAC
>KV005682.1:109870-122345 GCA_001598015.1 Dorcoceras hygrometricum
CCGCTACCAGGCCAACCCCGGCCAATTGCATTGGAAGGCCGTGAAGGATATTCTTAAGTACTTGCGAAGGACTAAGAATATGTTCATGGTCTATGGGGGTGGTGAACTGAAGCTGGAAGACTACACTGATTCTAGCTTCCAGTGTGACGTGGATGATTCGAAGTCAACCTCTGGATTTGTATTCATGCTCAATGGTGGTGCTGTCTCTTGGAAGAGTTCCAAGCAAGACACCATCGCGGATTCAACCACTGCGGCTGAGTACATCGCAGCATCAGCTGCTGCTAAGGATGCGGTTTGGATAAGGAATTTTGTCCAAGAGTTGGGCGTAATTCCTGATGGAGTTGGTCCAGTTCCGGTGTACTGAAACAAGACGGGTGCCGTTGCGCAAGCAAAGGAGCCTAGGTCTCACCAAAGATCCAAACATATACTGAGGAAATACCACATAATCCAGGATATTGTGGCTAGAGGTGACATAGCAGTTGAGAGAGTCGCCTCTGCGGACAACGTTGCTGATCCACTTACGAAGCCCTTGCCAGGACCCTTGTTTGAAAGACATCGCGAAACAATGGGACTACGTCTGATGAGTAGTTGGCTTTAGGGCAAGTGGGAGATTGTTAGAGTAGATGCCAAACTAGCCAACTTGTGGCGTGTGGGTTTATAGACTCTTGTATATGACAATATTTAAATATGATATTCGCATTTTATTTATGGCATTCTTTACTTTCATTGTGTTGTATGATGATTAACAATTGCGTTGAGTAAAGACATAGAATGCACTATAGTGTATGTTAGATGTGATAGTGGGTATGACGGCTATCATGAAACACATCTAATAGTCACTGTGTATTCTAAATCAGTTCCTAGTCGATTGGGCCGTCAAAATGAGGATAAGGCCGCCCGAGCTTGAGACTAGTATCTGCGATGCGAAGTACCATGTTTCATTGGTAGGGAACATTGTGATGTTCTGAGCATGCAGATAGATAGTGACCTGGTGATCTATCGAACTACCCTCGTTCGAACTTTCCAAGTGGTTATCATTTGTCGAGTGGATAAGTCCGAGGTCTTGGTTGTACTGATTAGTCCTCACGACTCGAAACGACATTGAGGATCTACATGATAGGCGCCTCACTTTGACCCGTTTGCCGACTCACTTGGGATCGTTAGGCGGCGGGATTGGGTGAGACCCCGATGCATGTAGGAGTCAATGCATCGTTGTCGAGGAATCACCACTCGCAGACATGCGTGGATATCCTATGCTATCTGAGGGGATAATAGTGTATAAATCTCTGGCCAGAGTACTAGAAGTGTTTTAGGTAAATGGGTTTACCTAGTTATACTCGCGATGTCACTATTCGATCTCCAAGATGTATGCATAGCTATCGGATCTTTAGCGGCTCTCGATTTACCAATGGTCGTTGATCTGATCGGGATATATGGATTGAAAGGACCGTACTGTACGCTAACCACGACCAACTGGTTCTTGCAGGCACTATCAGTGATACCTATGGGATCATCGGGCGATGTTGCTAGACGCTCTTACCATGATCCGATGGGCAAGTCCGGAATTGTGATTCCGGAGCCACAATGGTTGTGGGCCAACGGCTAGCTGTATCCCTGAACCATTGAGGGTCACACAAGTACTGTATTCGAGATTCCCGCATGGATACTGAGCTCAATGTGTTGAGCATGGGAAGAGGATTTAGGGGAGTGCGACTTCCTAAAAGTCAACAGGGGTCAAATCGTGATTTCCCGCTGTTGAGGGGCAAAACGATCATTTTGCACTGGGGTTCTGAAAAATGGTTTTTCAGATCATAGTATTCAGTTTTGGAAACTGAGTCGATCGGTCCGATCTGATCGGTGATCGGAGTTATGATGAAGTCACGGTGATACGGATGAACCTAATGTTCATACGTTGGACCCGGGCCCGTTGGGCCGGTCCAAGTCCATCACTAATCTACTTAAAGTAGATTAGGGCTTCATTATTGAGATGTATCATATCTTAACCCTAGAGCTCCAAAAGCCGCCGCCCCCTCCTCTCTAATATAGCCGCCGCCGCCGCCTAGCTCCGCCGCGTCGCCGCCCCTCTCGCCGGAATTTGTTCGGCCAACTTTTCGAGTAGAATCCGTCCGCGCAGATCTCGTCAGGCCTTCTAGTGCAGGCTGACGAAGGAGTCTCCCTTCCGGTCGTGGACCTGATTGACGTAATCTACCGCCGCCTACCGTGAAGTTCCTGTTTTCTCGTGAAACTGGTCGGAGCCAGGCGCCTAGACGCCAGCAAGGTAATCAACGAAAACACCCTATGAATGGTTCGTATTGTGTTTGAATTTTATTGTATTGATCGTCTCCCGGGCAATTTTGTTTTCCGCTGCACCCCGGGAGGCGGGATCCGGATCCTACATCGTCGTTCCCCAACAGTTACCTGTATTGTATAAGTTTGAGATAACTTATATTTTGAGTATGGATATTTTGTATGATAATTTTAAGTTCAGGCCTAAACTATTTCGAAAAAATTTTAAGCCCTGATTTTTAGCTTCTGTATTTATGCGCTTATTATGTGTTAATTGAGAGTAATTAGCACGGGGCCTGACATGATATCTGCTCACCTCACCCATTATGACCGTCTGCCATAAATCCTAAAATAAACTTTTGTTCCTTTAACATCCTTTTCATTAAACTTTCTTTCTTAAAATCCTCGGGGTCCATTATTTAAAACTCTTGCTTCCACTTCTAAAATTTTACTGAGTATCGAATTCAGCTTTTGGGAACATATCCACTGAAATGAAATCAGTCGTAAGAAAACCAGTCGCAATGAATAGGAACCAGTCGTAAGACAGGAACCAGCTGAAATGAATAGTAACCGGTCGCAAGATAGGAACCAGCTGAAATGAATAGTAACTATCTATTGACAGCTACAACTTAAGGAAACGACGTCGTTAATTTGAACCAGTCGTAACAATAATTGCTAACAACGCGATTTGAGAATAAGTGTAAAACGATGTCGTTGCTTTAAGAAGCTGACGTAAGAAAGTCTGATAATAAGAATAAACAGACGTAAGAATATTTGTTATCAGACAAGACCACGAATAAATGAAACGATGTCATTAACGCATCAACCAGCCGCAAGGAAAAGCGATAACTTATATGAAACCAGACGCAAGGATTTTCTCTAAATAATCAGACGCAAGGAAAATTCCAGTCGCAAGGAAAATACCAGTCGCAATGAATAGTGCAACTGCTGGAATATACAATGGAATGCAACTGCTGGAATGAACAGTGCAACTACTGATTTTACGAAAACAACGCAACTACTGAAATTTGACTTAATATTTGTAACATCAAAACAACAACTATGCTATCAGCCGTTGCCTATCAAATCAGACTTTATACTGATTCAACTAGCAACTACCGATTACATAGCTATCAAATTCTGATATTACGACTACTGAAAGGAAGAACATTCATAAACATTCTTGGATTAAACTCGAATCCTCAGTACTTTTTAAAACATCATAAACTTTCTGGAAAACATTTGGAAGCATCAAAACATCATTTGAACCCATATTTCTTTCCTTTTCATGTCTAAATCATTTTAAACATGAACTTTAAACATACTGTAACATATAGGCAAGAAGACTCAGAAAAACATCAATATATGCTTTAAATCGTGAGTCAAGAATAAGCTTTTACTTGCCTTAAACGAAGCTTTGCAACAGCAACCGATTCCTGCAGAAATCTTCTCCTTTAAGCAACGCACAAACTCTCTGGAAAATATTTTGAAGAACACTAAAGATTTTCTTTGCAAATGATGAGGATCTTGCTTTCAAAACAGGTTTTTATATGAAAGGGATTAGTGGCATGCTACTTGTGAAATTAAGCATGACACACTTATAAAATTTAGTAAAATTCCCTTCCTCTCATTTTAATTTGTAAAACACCAAAACCTTTTCAAAATAAATTATTTGTCCTCCTTAAAGATATTTTCAATCCCTAAAAACTGTTCGTGCATCACCCTCGGAGTCATCCACTGAAACCAGCTGCGTCACATCTATTTTTCTGAAATCATTGAAATCAGACAATGCATAACATTTCAACATGTCATTTTAAATCCATAAAATGAACAAAATGCATAATGTGGTCCTATGGATTTTTGGGGCGTTACATCAGATGTCAACGAATAATCGTAAGCGACTCAGTGGTGAAGTATTTAATACTGTGAAATCTAACCAAAATCTGGTGTGTAGCGAAAACACGAATCTGAAATGAAAGCTGCTGATTTAAACATGAAATTTAGTCGCTAATATAGGAAACGAATTCTGAATAAGAACTTAGTGCTGCAACATCACGAACGACATCTATGATACCAGTTCTGCCTATCAAACCAGACTTAGTTTCTGATTCGACTAGCATCTTCGATTACATAGAGTCAAATTCAAATGTTACCATTCACCAGAAAGAAGAAAATTCATGAACATACGTAACTCAAATCTGAACTCCTCAGTACTTTCAAACATCTTCAATCTTTCTCAAAACATTCTGAAAAACTTTGGAAGCAGAAAACATAATTTTGAACCCGGTCTTTCTTCTTTTTCTTAAACATTCTTTAACATACGTAATCATGAACTTAAACATATCTTTAAACATACAGGCAAGCAGATCCATAAAATGAGGAAAATCAATATATGCTTTAAATGGTGTAGCAAGGATCAGCTTTTACTTGCCTTAGAACTAAGCTTTTCAACGACAGTTGATTCCTGCAGAGTTCCTCCTCCTCAAGAAATCACAACGAGCTTCTTTGGAAAATATTTGAGAGAACACAAAAGAGTTTTCTTTTTGCAAGTGAAAGTAAACTTTTCCTTCATAACAAGTATTTGTATGGGAGGGATTAGTGGCAGGTGAGGTGTAATCATCAAGCATGACACACCTTACCTAAAGTTATGAATTTTAGTAAAATTTCCCTCTCAATATTTTAGTTTTCAAATCTATCAAAAACTTCTTACAAGAAACCATTTTGTTCCCCTTAAAATCATTTTCAACAGATTTCTAAAACCTGCTCGTGAGTTGCGCTTGGAGTGACATCTGCTGGAACTGCTACGTTGTACCTCAATTCTGAAATCAGTAAAATCAGATTTCATAAAATAGCTCATGCTAACATTTAAATTGTCATTTTTACCCTTGAAATAAATAAGATTTATATATATGGTCCTATGGATTTTGGGCGTTACAGTTTCTGTCTTCGAAAATTCTCCTCTGAATTATCATGATTTGGTCCCCTGCTGTTGGAAGATTGGCCATTGCCTCTGCCTGAATGCTCTACTAACAGCTCTAAGAGTTGGGTAATGCGAGCATCACTATCCGGACTGGGTTCATCTACAGGGTGCTTCTTCTACCTCTTCCTCTACCTGACATCTTAATCTATAGCCCGCAATCCATCACAAAAGAACATCAGAACTCATAAGAGAAAAGACTCTTAACATATCAATAAAACTCACAGATCAAGAGATGCATACGGCGAAAGCTGCTCCAGACTTGGGAAGTGTGTTTTTATCTCAAGACCATGCTCTGATACCAAGTTGTGACGCCCAAACCCATGGGAATCAACGGAATGGAGTAAATGGGAAATCGAAAAGATATACAAGGACTAAACACAAAATATTGTAAGTTGTATTCCCTTACATAAACTGAATGTAAACAGTTGGCGCCAATAATGAACAGTAGAAACATATTTTGATTACAAAATAAGATATTACAACCACTGGAACTCTATATGAATTCTGTATTGTTGTAATAGATCTTAATACAGTTTGTTAAAATATAAAAAACAACAACAGCTGACTCCGTGGAAACGCTGGCCATCGACAAACACACGCAATCCCCAAATCTGGTATCATCTCGCGCAACCCGCCTGCCCCTGAGCTGCCTCACCTGCATTTGGAAAACTAGTGAGCCTAGGGGCTCAACAAGTAAAACTGAGGATAACAAGGATCACATAATGCAGGCAGAATTGGAAACTTAGTACATAAATTTATAGGAAGTCATTTGAACTCAAATCTTGCTACTAAAAATATAGATCAGAACATCATATCTAAATCTCTTTAAACTGAGTGACTTATGATCTAGAGGCTCTGTGGTGGTCCTGGTGCATGAAGCATGTTAACTGAATCAGTAACTCTCTGTGAAGGGATTACAGTACTTCCATAATCTTGGTTCCCTCTGCTGTGAAGGGATTACAATTATATCGTAATATTGGTCCCTTCCTGATTGACCGGGTCCTCTATACCATAAGTCCTTAAAACTGAAACTTTGCTTCCTTTAACTTAAAAAAATAGCTTTAAACCTTCCTTTGATCAAATATCGATTACTGAAATCTGATTGATTCACTGGTATGAAACTCATTTTATCAAAGGAAACATCTTTACTCTATTGAGTGTACAGCTGGGCCACGAGCTGGTGATAGCAGAAACCAGCTTGGAAGAGAAAACTGCTTGTGAACGCAAACTGATTTGAGTATGGAAAACAGATCTCAGCATCTTTAACCACACAAACCGGTCTCGGGTGTGAAACAGATCACGGGCGTGAACAACAACTTTGGTTAAAAAAAGGTCTTACGAATAGGGAAAAACAGATTTGGTTCTACGAAAACAGCTCACGCAAAATGAAAACAGATTTGGGTTCCAAAACAACTTACGCGTATTCCAAATGAAATATAGGATTCGTAAGGAGAATTTCAGCTGTAGAAGGTCACTCAGCTTTGTGAAACCATGCCGAATTACATAGACCGGCAAAGAGAATAAACCAGGTCTGGTTAACACGAAGGTACTGCTACTGGTTCAGACAGTCTCTAAACAAGTAGCTCAGCTTATTCGACCAGAACATAATCCCGATCAAACCAGCATTGCCCGTCTGTTCAGAGTCGATGTCCAGAACCTTTACAGCACACGAAAGAACAAGAAACTTCTCTTGGCTTAGCTTATATGGAATCTGTACACTCAGTACTTTGAAAACATAACTGCTTGCTAAAAGATAACTAGTGAGTTTTCACAAAACATAAAACATCATAGAAGTAAATCCTTAACCCGACTTAAATGTAAACTGAACTGAAACATGCACAGGCAAGCATACAACGCAGTGTAATATGTTTTCCAGATGCAACAAGAATCAATTTTTACTTGCCTGAACTGAGGAGCGCAATGAGCAGATGGACTTGGCTGGAAATTTTCTCAAGCACACTCTGTGAGCTACTGGATATTTTTGAGAGAAAAGAAAGATGTTTCTTGTAACAAAATGAACTCCAACTTACGTAAAAATCATTATATACGGGTGAATGATGGGTAGTAGGTGGAAGTACAATGATTTGACATGGTTATCTCACCAAATCCTTGCAAAATTTTTAAAAACTCCCTACTACTATTTTAATTTATAAATCGGCTTCCCATTTTATAAAAACAGATCTCCCATTTAAAAACGTTTTATTTGAAGAACTGAACCGGCTCGGGATTGTTCCTGAGGCGAAATCCTTCTAAAACCCATCTGGATGTTGCTTCTAAGCAGGAAGAACAGAAAGAAGTCAGCTTAGATTACTGGAACTAGCTTGAACTGAAAGCTGAATGCTTCAAATCTCAAATCAGCCCTTAAAATAAAAAGGCTAAGGAATTGTGGTCCTATGGATTTTGGGGCGCTACAGGAATGTTTCTTGGTTATTTAGCTTTCAGCAAAGCTTATAGTATTTTTAACAATAGAACGCAGACAGTTGAAGAGTCAATACCTGTTAAATTTGATAATTCTAGTTTTTCTTCGATTCTATGGCTTCTCTTAATGATATTAGCAATCGATTAGAAGCTACTAATATGCTTGAATCAAGCGATGATGAGTTACAGGTTCAAAGACCAGCAGAAGTTATCCACACGGATGTAGATAGCATGCAAGCTAAGGCTAATCGCACGCCAGCTGATGCAAATCACGTGCAAGCTGATGCAGATTGCATGCCAGCTGAAGCAGATTGCACGCCAACTGATCACGTGCAAGCTGAGGCAAATCACACTTCAGCTGATGCAGATCATGTGCAAGCTGAGGAAGATTGCACGCCAACTGATCCAGATCAGGCGCCAGCTGATGCAGATCATACTCAAGCTGATCACATATTGCATGCCAGCTGATCACATGCAAGCTGATGTAGACTGCACGCCAGCTGATGCAAATCACGGGCAAGATGATGCAGATCACATGCAAGTTGATGACCCAAACAAGTCATTTATCAACTTGGATGAGGAGGATGAAGAAACTACTCTACCAGAGGAAGCAGCAACCTCTTACAGACCTGGTTTCCTATGGAATAAAAATCATCCACCTGAACTGGTCATCGATAACCCTATGCACCTCTTAGGACACGAGGCCAGATGATAGCTTAATATCTTAACTCTGCATTCATTTCGCATAGAAGATGGGATATTCATCAACCAAGCAAAATATACAAACAAACTTCTGAAAATGTTCGGAATAGACAAATGCACTTCAGCAGCTACCCCGATGAGTGCTTCAATCAAGATGGACAAGGACGAAGCTGGTACTGCCATTGAGTGTATCGTGGGATAATAGGCTCCCCGCTTTACCTTACTGCTAACAGACCAAACATCATGTTTGTTGTCTATATGTGTGCTAGATTTCAAGCAGAGCCGAAACAATCCCATTAAATTGTTGTAAAAAGGATTTTAAAATATCTTAAAGGTACTCCAAATGTGGGTCTTTGGTATCCCAAAGACTCCGGATTTCAACTGATCGGGTACATTGATGCAGAGTACGCAGGGTGTCACATTTACAGGCGTAGCACAAGTGGTACATGTCAATTCCTAGGAGATCATCTGATCTCATGGTTCAGCAAAAAGAAGACATCAATCACTAAGTTCACAGCTCAAGCAAAGTACTTAGCAGCTGCGAGCTGCTGTGCTAGATTCTATGGATACAACACCAGCTTAGGGACTTTGGCATTGATGCCTCTGAAGCGCCAATCTTCTATGACAACACAAGTGCTATTTCCATCACGCAGAATCCAGTGCTGCATTCACGAACTAAGGACATCGACATAAGACACCATTTCATAAGAGATCGTGTGCTCAAGAAGGATGTGAGGCTGGCATACGTTTCAACAGAACAACAAGTTGCTGATATATTCACCACGCCACTGCCTGACGCTAAGTTTCTTATTTTAGAAACATTATTGGTCTCTTAGAACTGCCATCAATATGTTGAATGCAGGTGATCAGGAGGTGCTAAGCTTAGGGGAAACCTTCGGCTTAGGGGACCCTTCAGCTTAAGGAACCTTCTACTTACGGGAGAACCTCAGCTTATGGGGAACCTTCAGATCAGATATAATAAGCCTTAAGTCACTGAATGTGCGTGATCTGAATCATTTACGCACATATACAACTGATGCTTATCCCAGAGCCCATCTGATATTATCCCAGCTGATATATCAAATCTATGGTTGTGATTTCCTTCTATAAATTGGCGGATCTTTCTCTTTACATAATAATCTAAATTTGTTTACAAACGTATCTACTATTTTTTTCAAATGTATCTACTATTTCTTACAAGCGTATCTTTCAAAACAAACCTACCAATGTCTGCCTGACATGTGTTGTCAATGTATGCCAAAAATCAACCAATATTTTCTCGTCGTTTCAACTGTTAGAGTAGATGCCCAACTAGCCAACTTGTGGCGTGTGGGTTTATAGACTCTTGTATATGACAATATTTATATATGATATTCGCATTTATTTATATGGCATTCTTTACTTTTATTGTGTTGTATGATGATTAACAATTGCGTTGAGTAAAGACCTAGAATGCACTATAGTGTATGTTAGATGTGATAGTGGGTATGACGGCTATCATGAAACACATCTAATAGTCACTGTGTATTCTGATTAGTTCCTAGTCGATTGGGCCGTCAAAATGAGGATAAGGTCGCCCGAGCCTGAGACTAGTATCTACTATCGCATTTATTTATATGGCATTCTTTACTTTTATTGTGTTGTATGATGATTAACAATTGCGTTGAGTAAAGACCTAGAATGCACTATAGTGTATGTTAGATGTGATAGTGGGTATGACGGCTATCATGAAACACATCTAATAGTCACTGTGTATTCTGATTAGTTCCTAGTCGATTGGGCCGTCAAAATGAGGATAAGGTCGCCCGAGCCTGAGACTAGTATCTACTATGCGAAGTACCATGTTTCATTGATAGGGAACATTGTGATGTTCTGAGCATGCAGATAGATAGTGACCTGGTGATCTATCGAACTACCCTCGTTCGGACTTTCCAAGTGGTTACCATTTGTCGAGTGGATAAGTCCGAGGTCTTTGTTGAGTCCTCACGACTCGAAACGTCATTGAGACTCTACATGATAGGCGTCTCACTTTGACTCGTTTGCCGACTCGCTTGGGGTCATTAGGCGGCGGGATTGGGTGAGATCCCGATGCATGTAGGAGTCGATGCATCGTTGTCGAGGATTCACCGCTCGCAGACATGCGTGGATATCCTATGCTATCTGAGGGGATAATAGTGTATAAATCTCTTGCCAGAGTACTAGAAGTGTTTTAGGTAAATGGGTTTACCTAGTTACACTCGCGATGTCACTATTCGATCTCCAAGATATATGCATAGCTATCGGATCTATAGCAAATCTCGATTTACCAATAATCGTTGATCTGATCGTGATATATGGATTGAAAGGACCGTACTGTATGCTAACCACGGACAACTGGTTCTTGCAGGCACTATCAGTGATACCTAGGAGATCATGGGGCGATGTTGCTAGACGCTCTTACCATGATCCGATGGGCAAGTCCGGAATTGTGATTCCGGAGCCACAATGGTTGTGGGCCCACGGCTAGCTGTATCCCTGAACCATTGAGGGTCACACAAGTACTGGATTCAAGATTCCTGCACAGATACTGAGCTCAATGTGTTGAGCATGGGAAGAGGATTTTGGGGAGTGCGACTTCCTAAAAGTCAACAGGGGTCAAATCGTGATTTCCCGCTGTTGAGGGGCCAAACGGTCATTTTGCACTGGGGTTCTGAGAAATGGTTTTTCAGATCATAGTATTCAGTTTTGGAAGCTGAGTCGATTGGTCCGATCTGATCGGCGATCGGAGTTACGATGAAGTCACGGTGATAGGGATGAACCGAATGTTCATCCGTTGGACCCGGGCCCGTTGGGCCGGTCCAAGTCTATTGCTTGTCTACTTAATGTAGAATTAGGAGGCTTTGATTATAACAATTAGACACAAACTAAAACCCTAACCCTAGCTCTAAGTGGCCGCCTCCCTCCTCTCCTCAAAACGCCACCGCCGCCTCGCTTCGCCGGAATTTGTTCCGGCCAACATGACGAGGAGAATCCGTCCGCGCTGATCTCGTCAGGCCTTCTAGTGCAGGCTGACGAAGGAGTCTCCGAGATTCCCGCATGGATACTGAGCTCAATGTGTTGAGCATGGGTAAGAGGATTTTAGGCGAGTGCGACTTCCTAAAAGTCAACAGGTGTCAAATCGTGATTTCCCGCTGTTGAGGGGCAAAACGGTCATTTTGCACTGGGGTTACTGAAAAATGGTTTTTCAGATCATAATATTCAGTTTTGGAAACTGATTCGATCGGTCCGATCTGATCGGCGATCGGAGTTATGATGAAGTCACGGTGATGGGGATGAACTGAATGTTCATCCGTTGGACCCGGGCCCGTTGGGCCGGTGCAATTCCATCATTAAGTCTACTTAATGTCGACTTAGGCTTCATAATAACACACTTGATACAATCACAACCCTAACCCTTGCTCTAAGTGGCCGCCTCCTTCCTCTTCTCAAAAGCCGCCGCCGCCGCCTTGCTTCGCCGGAAATTGTTCCGGCCAACTTGACGAGGAGAATCCGTCCGCGCTGATCTCGTCAGGCCTTCTAGTGCAGGCTGACGAAGGAGTCTCCCTTCCGGTCGTGGACCTGATTGACGTAATCTACCGCCGCCTACCGTGAAGTGCCGATTTCTGTTGGGATCCGGATCACGCCCCCCGGCGAGGCAGCGGAAGAATAAAATCATGTGCTGGGAGACGATCAATACGATGTAAACAATTCAAACTATGACATTCATAGGGCGTTCAAGATCACTACCTTGCTGGCAACTCGTGCCTGGCTCCGACCGGTTTCGTAAAGAAAACGGCACTTCACGGTAGACTGCGGTAGATAACGCTAATCAGGTTCACGACCGGAGACGAGATTCCTTCGTCAGCCTGCACTATAAGAACTGACGAGATATGCACGGACGAATTCTCCTCGTCGAATTGGCCGAAGGAAATTCCAGCGAAGAGGGAGGCGGCGGCGGCGGCGTGGGGCGGCGGCCGGCGGCGGCTATTTGAGAGGGGGAGGCGGCGTGTTTAGTGCTCTAGGGTTAGGGGTTGATCATCTAGTGGTTTGGTTAATGGAGGCTAGTCTAAT
>KV005682.1:154134-180088 GCA_001598015.1 Dorcoceras hygrometricum
ACGACTCTATTTCAGCCATTGATTCTTTCCATCTTGAGCGTTGATTCCATTACAACAGCTTCTCTTCTATCTCTTTATTGTTAGTGCGCAACAGCTGTTAACTTCTTGTTCC
This sequence comes from Dorcoceras hygrometricum, assembly GCA_001598015.1. NCBI lineage: Eukaryota > Viridiplantae > Streptophyta > Magnoliopsida > Lamiales > Gesneriaceae > Dorcoceras > Dorcoceras hygrometricum. The sequence continues at coordinate 154,247 of KV005682.1, forward strand.
AACTGTTTGCAACTACTGGTTGCTCTCACAATTAATTTCGTTGCGGCAATTAATTCAATCTTCTTCTTTTTGTTTCAACGCTGCAATCTTTCTTCTGTTTCAGTTGTTCAACTGCTGGTTGTATCTTTGATTCATCAACTGTTTCAATTTCTCGTTCCAATAAATTTGTTCACCAGTTGTTTGCTGCTGTTGGTTTTCTTCCATATCAACAACTGATATATTTTCAAATATTCTGCTATTCAATTGCTTCAACTGGTTTCATCTTTTTCTCAAAGTCCAACTGCTGAAGTCTTCTGTTTGCTCACGCTTCTTTGCTTCTTATCTACTGCTGATATCTTGTTCAATATTCAATTACTGATAAAAGCTTTGCTTTTCTTCGACTGAACGGCTTCTGCTATTACATCCTCTGTTGCTTCATTTCTGTTTAACTGCTGAAAACAACTTTGCGCAACTACTGAATTTTCTTTTCTTGTTTCTTCCAGTCGACTGGTTTATGCACAACTCTGCATCTGGTTCTTTCCTTTTGCAATTGCTGATTCATGTTTTTCACCAGATGATTTCTTTTTGCGTTTTTCCTGCTGAATGCGCTAGTTAAAACGCTATCGTTTTAACTTATTTGTACGACATCATTTTGCTAGTACCATCAGCTGGTTAATCAAACAACTGTAGCTACCTGCTGATCTACCAGCAGGTGAATATGCGCAACTGCTGGATTGATTACTCCAGCTGGTTCAATATCTTCTGCTGATTCGTTGTTCCTCCCGACTTCTGCTGATCGATTTATCTGCTGATTCGTTGTTCCTCCCGACTTCTGCTGATCGATTTATCTGCTGATATTATAGTACACTGTTTCGCTTTAACACTGAGCACTCCAATCCAGTCGACTGATATCTTCTTTGTTCAATAACAATATCTGGAATTTTTCAACACAGTGTCTACTGCTGAATTCTTCTTGTGTTGATACCTTTATCTTGGTGCAGCTGCTGGTTTCTATTCGATACGTCCAGATTTCTTCTTCTTATTGAACATTTCTTCAACAGAAAACTTCTCGACTTTGACGTTCCAAAACAGACAGGAGAAATCTAGTTAATTCAAGTTTCATCTCTTCATATCAGATTTCTCCTGTAATACGATTGCTTAGCAGACTTCAACATCTGGTGTTCATTTGATCTCTTGTTCATCGAATATTATTTGTTGCTGCTGAATACTTCGCTTCTAATTATATCAACGTCGTTACTGTTTCCAAATTTCTCCTCTTCGACATTTCAGACTTCACGCGTTTCTGTCTATCAGATTTGCTTACGTAAGCATTGCTGTCCATCATGTAAATATGACGTAAGCAAATCTGTTTTCCTTGAACGTCTTCTCATTTACCAGATTTCTATGACATCATCATCGCTGCTTTTCGCTATTTATGTATCCTTTAATTTTCCAGATTCCTCAGACTTCTTCTGTGTTTGCTTCAATCAAACTACGCTTATTTATAACAAAACAGACTTCTTCACATTTAGCGAACCAGACTTCTCCTATATTGGATATCAATTTCTTCCTGGTTCTTCAGACTTCTCTTCTCTTGTGTCAAGAAAACCCAGTAATAGATGCGAGAGATAGTGTTGGTGAAGAAGTGGTTCTCTGTTTTAATTTCTTCACCTTATATACTCTGATTCAAATATGGCCGTTAGACAAATCCCAATCTCTTCTGCGCTTGTTACGGCTAAATTGTCTTCTTTCCATTTCCGTGCAACGCACCTCTGTAAATTGTACTATTTTCCAGAATAGTACAAATCTTGTTCCCTTGAATTGAGGCATTATGCACGACTCTATTTCAGCCATTGATTCTTTCCATCTTGAGCGTTGATTCCATTACAACAGCTTCTATTCTATCTCTTTATTGTTAGTGCGCAACAGCTGTTAACTTCTTGTTCCAACTGTTTGCAACTACTGGTTGCTCTCACAATTAATTTCGTTGCGGCAATTAATTCAATCTTCTTCTTTTTGTTTCAACGCTGCAATCTTTCTTCTGTTTCAGTTGTTCAACTGCTGGTTGTATCTTTGATTCATCAACTGTTTCAATTTCTCGTTCCAATAAATTTGTTCACCAGTTGTTTGCTGCTGTTTGTTTTCTTCCATATCAACAACTGATATATTTTCAAATATTCTGCTATTCAATTGCTTCAACTGGTTTCATCTTCTGCTCAAAGTCCAACTGCTGAAGTCTTCTGTTTGCTCACGCTTCTTTGCTTCTTATCTACTGCTGAAATCTTGTTCAATATTCAATTTATTTAATCTCTACTGTTTTGCTCTTCATCATCTGCTGCGCTTCATATAAACTGATTCATCATCTTCTAGAATTCAAGCCATCATCAGTTTTTTTACTTCCTTTCCACAGCGTCTGATATTCTTCAATTACTGCGTCTAGTGCTTCATTTCAGCGTCTGGAATATCCTCCATTTATGCGTCTGGTTTATATTCATTTCAGTGCAGCATCTGATTTTGTGCGTCTGGTTTAAATTGCAATACAACGTCTGGATTTAATCTTCTTCAATCCAGTCGACTGGTATAATGCAGCATATAGTTTTTCTTTTGTTCCGGTCGACTGGTATTTGTTCTTCAACTTTGCATCTGGATTCTTTTAGCTACTGCTGCTTCTGGTTCCTTCTTCTTTGCAACTCAAAATCTGGTTTATATCCTTCACGTCTGGACACTCTGCTTCTTGCTACTGGATTAATCTTCAATCCAGACGCATCTGGAATTAATCTTCTTGCGTCTGGATTTTCTTCAACAGCTTTTGTTCCAGTCGACTGATTTTTGTTCTTCTTTTCTTGTTTCTTCCAGTCGACTGGTTTATGCACAACTCTGCATCTGGTTCTTTCCTTTTGCAATTGCTGATTCATGTTTTCCACCAGCTGATTTCTTTTTGCGTTCTTCCTGCGGAATGCGCTAGTTAAAACGCTATCGTTTTAACTTACTTGTACGATATCGTTTTGCTAGTACCATCAGCTGGTTAATCAAACAACTGTAGCTACCTGCTGATCTACCAGCAGGTGAATATGCGCAACTGCTGGATTGATTACTCCAGCTGGTTCAATCTCTTCTGCTGATTCGTTGTTCCTCCCGACTTCTGCTGATTTATTTATCTGCTGATATTATAGTGCACTGTTTTTTGCTTCTCTTCTTCAAATTCAGACTTCTCCTATTTCAATGTTTCTTTTCTTCATCGAACTTCTCCTGTACAGACTTCAGACTTTTTGATGTGCTTCTTCATCGAGTTTCTTCATTAAATAACAGGCGCATTCAACCAGATTTCTTCCTTCTCGATATGTCCAGATTCCTACTGTGATATTCTCATCGAGTCTCTTCATTAGACTTCACTTCTTCAATCTTTCTCAAGTCTGATTACAACACTTCTCTGTTTATTGATATATTCAGACCTTTATAAGATTTCTCTTCTCTCTATCTTATTTATGTTCTGCACACTACGTAGAGATGTTAGTAACACAATAATAGGTTTTGTGTAATTCAAAACACATTCTGGATCTGTTCACACAGATCCAACAACCTCGCTTCGTCGGAATTTGTTCCGGCCAACTTGACGAGGAGAATCCGTCCGCGCTGATCTCGTCAGGCCTTCTAGTGCAGGCTGACGAAGGAGTCTCCCTTCCGATCATGGACCTGATTGACGTAATCTACCGCCGCCTACCGTGAAGTGCCGGTTTCCTCGCGAAACTGGTCGGAGCCAGGCACGAGTTGCCAGCAAGGTAATCAACCAAAACGCCCTATGAATGGTTCATAGCTTGATTTGTTTTGTAATTGTATTGATCGTCTCCCGGCCCAAATTTTGTTCTTCCGCTGCCTCGCCGGGAGGCGTGATCCGGATCTGCCATGGTTCCCCAACATCAACTTCTAGTTATAATTTATATTTTCTTAACTTTTGATTACCATCACATCCTAACTTTTCTTGCAGAAATATCTCTCTCTTCTTAGCAACCTAGCAGCAATGGCCTATGTTTTCGTCTAGAACGCCCTCCAAGTCAATCTCGAGTCAGCTCTTAGCTTTCCCAACAGGGGAATGGTGAAGATGTTCAAAGCTTTGGAGTCATGAGGACTCAAAGGCTTCTTGGGGTTCACGGTAGCAGTTTATGAGGAGAATCTTCAGGAGTTCTTTGCCAATGCTAGATTGGAGAGGAATATTGTGGTCAGCACAGTCAGAGGTTCATCAGTGGTAATTTATGAGGAGATATTGCTGGTAGTTTTCAGTTGCCCACTGAGGGGCTCGTGGTAATGTTTGAGTTCCCAGAAAGGATGAGTGCATAGATGAGGAAGTCCAGGGTGACGATACACGGTTCTGGCAAGAAAAAAGATAAGAAGGTGGAATATAGTTTGCTGCACGATATCATAGCCAAGGCACTCAATGCCAAAACTGGATCTTTTGATGTTGTGACCCAATGCTGATTTGATCTAATGGTGGCTATCATGTGAGGCATCAAAATCAACTGGAGTAAAATCCTCTTCCATATTTTGAAGGAAAAGGTCATCCCATCGACCAAACAGGCTCATGGTTTTGTTGTGCAGCTGAGTCTACTACTTGAAGGAGTTCCAAGATTAAAACTAGGCGAGTCCAAGGCCCTTCCCTCCCTGAAGACTTTATCTGTCAAATCTGTTGGCACCTATGTTTCCAAAAACAAATCAGCTCAGGCGGAGCTTGTTTAGGAGAAGAAGTCTGACACAATGAGAACAACAACACCGAAAGCCAAACGTTTGGAGAAAGTCACCTTGAGATCTGAAGTCTTGATTCGTCCAGCAGTCAAGAGAAAGTGCACTACTATTGGGAGAGCTGCTGTGAGGCCAACCGTCCCAATTCAGATGACGCATCCTCCGAAGTGCAAACTCATTCTGTTGGAGGACTCTGATTCTGAGGATCCTAAGCCTTTGCTGAAAGAAATTAAGGTGTCAGCTCCTGTGGACCAAAATGCTTTGACGTCTTCTCGACTAAAAGCTAAGATCTTTGCAGTACCCGATAACGAGTCTTTGTCTCTGAGGATCTTATACGGACTTGTCGAGCAAAATCCTTTCCTCCTTCGGAGATGTCAAGATAGCCGCTAACTGAGGTCAGGTGGAGTCAGGGCATTCATATCAGGGAAGTGGACTGGCACACCAGATCTCTTCTGAAGATTGCCCCTGCGGATAAAGGAAAGAAGGTTTTGGTTGAGAAAGCCAAGGGCAATCCGGTTAAGGAAATGATTAGTCTGATTTTTGCAGATCTTTAGTTTTACGTACAAGTTAGAGACTCCGTATTTGCCAAAGTGGCTCGATTAAAACGGGATTCGTGGATCAATGATAGGTCGTTGAAAATCTCTGTAGAATATTATATGGCTAAGCTGTTCGATGGACCGAGACAGAGTCTCTTCGAGTAGCCTTCAAGCGGACATTGCTGGTGCACACAAAATTCAGAGAATTATTCATTAGAAAACTGTTGAATGCAAGGCGGAAAAATGTTGTCCCCAGCAACGCCTTCGTATGGTTAGACATGTTAATTATGGTCGTGCTAGCTGAGGCTCACAGGATTCCAATGGTAGCCTATCTGGGGCTTAGGTAGCAGCATAAGTTGGCATGGACATTGGCAGGCCCCTCAAACCTATTCTCCGGTGCATATGAGACTTATGCAACATGTCCAATTCTAATCTCCCCGCAATCGACAGTGAATCAATGTACAGAGTTGGTGGTACATCCGTGAATACAGGTTACATAGACTATTCCGGATGCAATTTTCAGAGCTTTTCAGCATGGGCAGCGTGCTGAACATTTTTGTGGATTTTTTGAAGAAGGTGCACATGCAGAATCCCTTCGATCTTCTTCTGCATGTGACCCTGGTGAGATGGTATATGAAGAAATTCACCCATCACAGACAGATCGGAGTTTCAGTGACTCCCACAGTGTTTCATCATTTGCACAGACAGCTGCTCAACTTTGGGATCTGGTGTCCAGCATCAGTTCAGAGAAATTACAATCTCAAGAGATCATGACATCCTTCAAATCATATTTCACTGAGCGGATGAAGTCTCTAGAGCTCAGTGTCGAAGACCTGCGTACGTCACATCTGGTCAACAAACAGTGGAGACAGCACTTGGATTTGCTCAGGAGGGGAGACAAGCTCAAAGCTGGCCTTTCCTCGGAGATTAATTCTACTAGATTGATGCTACATGAAGAGGCACAGAAACAATCGGCTTGCATAAACTCGAGCCTCGCCTCCCTCGGCTCTCAGCTCACAGAAGTAGTTGCTCATCTTAAGAGAGCTGGTGATGTCAAAAATGGGGAAGGTGGTAGCAGCAGCAGCAGAAAAGGGAAGAGTAGCAGTGGTGACAGATATGGAGACAGCGGCTGGAAGCGCAGATGGTTTGGAGAAAGATTTCTTTCAATTTTGAGGAATATGTTTTGAGAGAAATATCAGTTCTTGTACTTAGAAATTTTCGTTGATTAATTAAAGAGAACTTTTTATGCTAAGTTTTGTCATCACCAAAAAGGGAGAAATTGTTAACAATAAAATTTAAGTTTGGTGATAATAAATTCAAGAACTCGAACAAATTACAGTAGTACGATGAAGAACTGGGCAGAACAGTTTAGGACGTCACAGACCAGCTCAGAGCGTATTGATCAGCTAAGAGTGGCAGATCAGATTAGAACGACGCATATCATCTCAGAGCATGTCTAATAGCTTACGGCAAAGTATTTTATCTTAGAGAAAGCAGAACAGTGTACAACATAGCTACTCATCTCAGGACGATGCAGATCAGCTCATAGCAAGTCGAAACATCAAAACGTTGGATTTCAGCATCGAGCAAGTAAATCAGTTCAGAAAATCACGATTCGGCTTAGAGCCAGACGAACATCTTAGAGCAGCGATCAGAGTTCACAATCCTCTTAGAGCTAAGATAGCACAGAAAACAGCTTAGAGAGGGAACAACAGTGCTGAGAACAGCTCAAATCTCAAGAACAACTTTCGATTTAAAGCATATAAGAATTCAGATCAGAGCTTGAAGAGATAAGTCCCAAGATAGGATTGATATTATCAGTTTACAAAACAGCTCAGAGGAACGTTTTCCAAATCAGCTTAGAATTGAGAATTAGATTAGACCTAGAAAGTGTTAAGTTCAGGGAAGAATAACTCAGACAGTTTTTGATCAGATCGCAAGAGCAGATTACAGATTTTCACGTAACAGCTCAGAACTTACAATCTTTCAGATCAAGTCTACAAAGAACAACTTAGAAGGTACAGTCATCAGTTTAGACGTGATTCAGATCAGATCAGATCATTCTTATGCTTAATTACTGGCTAAATAACAGGATGCTATTTCTGGACCTAAAGGTATCATTCGTGTGATTCTGGTATAAAGAATGGCAAGTTCTTCAAAGATGGAAAGAATATAAACTAGCCAGTGCAGTAAATCATTTGCAGATTCATGGAGCTGAAGATCTCTATATAAAGAGCGATGAACAAAATCGACGCACGAAACATTATTAAATAAAACATCCTTTTGAATTCACAACATTTTCTGCCAGCGCTCAGCAATCTTTAAGCGATATATTGTTACGCTGCAGAAATTACATCGCGCACAAAAGATCACTGTTCATCATCATCTTCGTTACAACCTGCTCTCAAAAGCTTCAGATTTATATTCATTTGAGTTGTAACCACTCTGTGATATTGTGTCTTGATTGTAAATCATAAACAGATTGCATAGAGAGTGTGAAAGCTTAAACAGCTTAGAGGAAACGTTGTATTTGCAGACAGATTGCGCATCTGTTTTTGGTGTAGAAGTGCTAAGAGTTCTTGCAGCTTGCAGGCTATAGGATCGGGTTAGAGAAGGAGTTGCTGTAATCAAATCTTCTAGTGGAATCCTTCCTGTATAAGGAAGAAGGGGAGACAGAGGAGTTTAAGCTCTGAACTTCCAGAAACAAACTCTTGACTCTCTTACTTTACTGCACTTAGTTTTTAATTACTGCTTTCAGCTTTCATTTATCTGTTCACTGTTCAATCAACTTCATTATGTACATATTCTTGTTACCCGAGAGATTAGTAGCACACTAAGATCCTCCAAAGTTGGTAACACAGCTTAGAGATTAGCCGAAGGTTTTTAAAATATTTTTTAACGAGTTTTGCAAAAAATAGTGAAGGAGTTCATTCAACCCCCCTTCTGAAATCTCGAGTTGTATTTTAACTCTATTTTCGATCCAACAGACTAGATCAGATCAGGACATAGATCAGTTCACAAGGTCAAATTATCTTAGAACGATCAAATCAGACTATAGCAGTCAGGGCAGATTTGTATTCGTACAGCGGATCCGGATCGCTCCCCCGACAGGCAATGGAAATTTCGGTTCATCTTGGACCGACCGCGATGGTTGGGGACACTCATACATAATAAAAAAACTTAACATTCATAGAGTGCTTGAATGTTTATCTTTGGCGAATAGACGTCTAACTCAGACCAGTCCGACGAGGAAATGGCCCTTCAACGGTTGAACTCCAGTTGCTCGCCTAATCTTGTCCATGATCGGTTTCTCATTTCCCCTATTACATTGCACTAAAAAGCGCAATAGGTTGTGACAAATGGATAGATAGCATCACACGCACACGAAAAGGCGCGGCGACGGCGGTGGCAGGCGGTCGGAGAAGGAGGGAGAGAGGAGGATACAAAAACTTTAATTGAAGTTGTTATATCTAATAGCTCCCCCTATGCCATATTTATAGATATTCTTATGGGTTCATCAATTCTTGATGGACCCTGGAAAGCTCAAGATCATCGCATATTGGTTTCAATTTCATCATTTTGATGCCATCATAATCCAAATGACAATAAAAAATCGTCGATACGTTCAGTACACAAAACTCATCATTATGGCAAAATCAAATTTTCGGACCACTAAACCTAAATATGGCAATTTGACTCCTACCAGTGATGTGAGGATTCAGACTTTGATAGTGGTTAATTTTATTGTTTGGGATTAGCCACGTGAAATTTGAAGATTAAGAGTTGTCGAATTCCTCTAAGTATTGAATCAACCGTGCTGTAGCCAACGACCGGTAGGATTGGAATTTGATGGTTACTGTAGCTTGCAGCTGGTGGAAATGGATAAGCAGTCGTTGCGCTCGTGAGAGAATGACCAATCGAAGAATGGAAGAACCAGTCGCGAGAGGAATTGTGTTGCGACTGGATGAGCAGCTGCGGGTAGCGATACTTGCATGAGTAACGGCGTCGTTTGATTTAGTTAAACACCGTGTTTTGTATGTTGCGACTGGGTGACCAGCTGTGGATTTGAGGAACCAGTCGAGGGAGCAACGCGACGTCGTATGGTTAAGTTGAAACGCTGCGTTTTGAGGATTGCGTCTGGTACCAGTTTTGAGGATTCTACCAGCTTTTGTTTAGCGCCTTGCGACTGGATAGCTTGCAACTGGATAGCTTGCGACTGGATAGCTTGCGACTGGACAGCTTGCGTCTGGATAGCTTGCGACTGGACAGCTTGCGTCTGGTAGTTGCGTCTGGTAGTTGCGACTGTATTGTGTGTCTGGTTGTTGTGGGAATCATGAGTGCCAGTCGTAAGTTTTCTACTGTTCAAGACGACTGGATTGGTGAGCAGCAGTTGAGAGATTTGAGATGTTTATTTATAGAGGTGTTGATCGACACTTAGAATAATTAAGAGCCAGATATTTCTTATCTTCTTTCTCAAACCCTAGTAGAGCTACTGTTCACCCGAAGCATTTCTTCCCTAGATTTCCATCGCATCTAGCCTTCGTTTTTGGAGATCTTTGTGGCGCTGAATTCCCCCTGCTTAGCTCTTTCGTTTGCTACCCATTTGAGAAGTCGGATTTTCGCTGGAGGTGGAGACACGTAGCTGCTGGACTTCGAAGCTTTTGAGGAAAGTCTCTGCGTGCGTTCTTCTGCTAGCGTGAGCTTTTGGATTTCAGCTTCCAGGAAGTGTCCTGCTGCGTGGTTTGAATCAGGAGGAATCTGTTAGGTAAATTGAAGAGGAAAAGGTACGAATTGAGCAGCTCTTAGCGGTTGAGCGTGAGCATAGCTGTTCTTCGATGTTGAGAATTGCTGCTATGTGATTTATGTGGAACAGTTTGATGAATTGATTGAGCTGTTTATTCTGTTTGCACGTATTATGAATTGTATGCATTATGCATTGATTTAGAATGGCATTCATGCATACATATTGAGCCTGAATTGACAGATTTGATTTGATAACCTGATTGGGTGCCACGTTGCGACTGGCCGACTGTTAAGTCGTGCCCGAAAAGTCCAACGCTATCGTCGGAGTGGTGACTACCGGATTCGAGTGTCTACCACCGAGCTGTGATGGGCTGACGGGCCCCGATGATCACGGACCGATGATTTCCACCGGCTGATTGGCTGTGCGTGGTATAGAGGCTTGATTTGAGTTGCCAGTTGATAGACTGGTTTAGGTAACCAAGCTGGGCAGAGTGGAAGTTCAGCTGGTCGATCCCCTCATCCCTGAGTCCCAGTTTATTTACGATATGTATTGAACCGGGGGATGCCCCGTGTTTTATTTGTGTATGGGGATCTGTATTTTGAATTGAATTATGTGGTTAACTCATATTTTAAGTATTGAATATTTTGAATGTATGATTTGAAGTTCAGGCCCATTGTATTTCGAAAAATTTTTAAGCCCTGATTTTAAAGCTTCCGTGTTTATGCGCTTATTATGTGTTAATTGTTAGTAATTAGCACGGGGCCTGACAACTGATTTTAGAATTCAACTTCTACTCTCCTTTCCTTTATACTCAACGTTTTGAGTTTATATCCATTGGAAATTGAGAAATCGGTACTTTTGTGACCCTCAATGGTTCAGGGATACACTAGCCGTGGCCTCACAACTCCTTCTGATTGGGAAAACACATTTTCTGATTTATCCATCGGACCGTGGTAAAGCGTCTAGCAACATCACCACATGATCCCCTAGGTGTCACTGATAGTGCCTGCAAGAACCAGTAGGTAATATTTAACGTACAGTACGGTCCATACAACTAATATCCCGACATAATAAGCGATCATTGGTAAATTGAGAGTCATTATAGATTCGATAGCCATGCAATATATCTTGGAGATCAAATAGCGACATTGCATGTGCTATTAAGTAAACCCCTTTAACTAAAGCACATTTGGTACTTTGGCCAGAGATTTATTGACATTATTATCTCCTCAAATACATATGATACCCACACTAGGACGAGCGGAGAATATTCGATAACAAAACATCGACTCCTACATGCATTGGGACTCACCCAATCTCGCCACCAGATTACCCTCACAGAATCGGTAAAGGTAAATGAGACAAAGTGAGGCGTCTATCATGTAGAGTCTCAATGATGTTTTGAGTCATAAGAACTAATTATGTACAATCGAGACCTCGGACTTAATCCATGTAACCACTTGGAAAGTCTACCACCAGGTTACTATCCATCATGCATGCTCAGAGCATCTCCATGCTCCTTGCCAATTAAACATGGTACTTTGCATCGCAGTACAAGGGAGGTGAACTTTGGGTAGTTAAGCCTGGTTACCCGAGTTCGAATCCCTGGGGATGGCGTTTAGCCACACTTTCATGGGTGTGGGTAGTCCTGTGAGAGAGAATCTGTGTTGGTCCCACCATGAAGGAGTGATCGACGGTCGGATTGAACCGGGTCGAGGAGCTAAAAGGGGTGGCACGTCGGGCAGGTCCTGTAACGCCTAGAAATTTTCCCTATTAAAATTGCATGCCTTAGTATTATTTTCACTTATTCTAATATCTATACTGACTTCGCTCTTAATTTCTACCATATTAATTATTTAAGTTATTTTATGATGAGTACCTTTTCAAAAATTTTTAGTATAGGTGCTACGAGGCCAGAATCGAGACGATGGAACATCGAGATAAAGATGATTTTTGTAAAATTAATTTTGAGGGCATTCCCTATGCTTTGAGAATTTTATAGTATGAAAATTTTACAAGATCACCCTTTTTTAACCAAGTTTTATCATCATATTTATCCAAAATTTTTTGAAATTTAGACAAGGGAAGGAGATAAGAATTTTCGAGTAGAAGCCTTATCTTTAGTCTTTTAACATCTTTAAAACACCTTATTTACTTATTTAAATAAAAGTCTCGGCCACACACATACATACACACACGATTGTTTAAACAAAAAAAGGAGAGGAGAGAAAACATATCCCTCATGTATCGCCGCCCCTCCCCTCTTCCCCAACAGATCAGAGTTTTCCAAAGCAAAACCGCGACATTCCCGATGTTCTCCACCTCTTCCAGCTTCGTGATATCGGTAATAAGTTTCTCAACATAAGGCAAGTACAAAATATTCCTTTGAATGCACCTTTCATTCATATTACTGTGTGAGGTTTTATTTTATGTTTTCGATTTTGTTGAGTTTGAGGCTACAAATTGATGTTATGTGATGTATTTCCTTTATTTAACATGACGAGACTGCCTAGAAATTTAGTTGTGGAAAATGGTCGATGGGTTAAATGAATGCGAAGGTAAGCTGAGCGTCGCTTAAGTTCCGAATAGGGAGTAAGAGTTTTGATGCCGAGGGAGAAGGGCAAGAGGTCGGACATGACTTGGGTTTTGCCTGAGCCATGCTTCGATCCTAGCCGAGGTCGTAAGCTGTGTCCATAAGCTTAACTATAAGTTGTTTTCCCTGTTAAGTCGTATACTATTTTCCCTTCTTTGAGCGTAAGTGCTACCCATAAGCTTAACCTGTAAGCTATTCTCCCCTATCAAGTCGTAAGCTGTTTTGCCTTTGTTTTCCCCTGTCAAGTCGTAAGTTGTTTTCCCTTCTTTGAGCATAAGTTGTATTTTTGGTATCAGAGCTTAAACTGGGATAAGCTCGATTTCTTTTGATCACACTCGAGTCTAGGCACTGAGTTTTGATTTGATTTTGATTGCCTCTGTGACTTATGTGATCTATTATCTGCCTTGTTATTTTACCTGCTGTGAGATCTTACCTCTAGGCTTGATTAGATGTCGCCGAGACGTGGAGGAGGTAGGAGAACTAGACGTTCTGAGGAGGAGTCTAGAGCAGGTAGTGATGATGACGCCCAGGTTGAGGACGTCACTAGGCAGATAGGTGGTATGGAGTTAGTCTTAGCCCGATTTCAGCGGACGAACCCACCGACGTTGGCGTGCCCGAAAAGTCCAACGCTATCGTCGGAGTGGTGACTACCGGATTCGAGTGTCTACCACCGAGCTGTGATGGGCTGACGGGCCCCGATGATCATGGACCGATGATTTCCACCGGCTGATTGGCTGTGAGTGGTATAGAGGCTTGATTTGAGTTGCCAGTTGATGGACTGGTCTAGCTATCCGATTTCTTGATAGCCCTCATGCATTCACAGCATCGATTTATAGCATGTTGCATGTTTACCTGCTTTGATAGCTCTTCGTACTGAGGCTTGACCTCGTATTTGTTTTCCTGCTTTGTCTTGTTGGGTCTGCGTGCCCATTTGCAGGAGCTTTAGGTAACCAAGCTGGGAAGAGTGGAAGTTCAGCTGGTCGATCCCCTCATCCCTGAGTCCCAGTTTATTTATGATATGTATTGAACCGGGGGAGGCCCCGTGTTTTATTTGTATTTGGGGATCCATATTTTGAGTATTGAATATTTTGAATGTTCGTTCAGGCCCATTGTATTTCGAAAAATTTTTAAGCCCTGATTTTAAAGCTTCCGTGATTATGCGCTTATTATGTGTTAATTGTTAGTAATTAGCACGGGGCCTGACACAGCAACTCTTACGTCATCCACACAACGAACTCACGCTGCTGACGTCATCAAATCTGCCACCAGATTTCACCAAAATTCGAAAATATCAAAATTTCCAAAATTGTTCCAAACGTGATTCTCAACCCGAAAATGCAACCCAAACATTCAAAATGAAATCTGAATCACCAGAAATCACTAAAACCCGATTAATTCAACAATTAATCCTCAATACAATTTCCAGGTCTCACATTTCTCCCCCACTAAAAAGGATTTCGTCCTCGAAATCAACAACACTTCAACTACTAAAACACAGTAGAAAGATATAAAACAAGAACTCGCCCGACACAGGCCAAGAGTTAAAGATAACTGAGCAAACAATTTACAACAACTAGGGAATAAAATACAATCAAAAGCTACAAACTACTGGAAATTTAGCTCAACAGCTACTCAAACAGATGCGGCCACGCGCTGAATCTTTTCTTCCAGCTCCCAAGTAGCTTCTTCCCTACCATGTTTGCTCCACTGCACCATTACCAAAGGAATGGTCTTATTCCTCAACTGTTTCTCCTTTCTGCCAAGGATTTGCAAGGGGTATTCCGGATAGCTCAACGATTGATCTAGCTCTACCTCGTCAGTTCCAAGCACATGAGACGGATCTGGCTCATATTTCCTCAACATCGACACATGAAACACATCGTGAAGAGAGGACAACTCTGACGGCAACAACAACCGATACTGTTGGTCCCAGAAATAGGATCAAAAAGATAGCCAGAGCTGATTTGACAAACAGTAAAAATTTTGCGCTGCTATAAACGAGCTGCAATAGCTCAAGGTTCTTGAACATATAAAATACAAAGAGCACCGGAGACAGATCTGGTATGATTTAAAAATCATGCGGAAAATACCAGAACTGAATCCTATATTTTAAAACAACTCAAACAGATTTATGTACAACATAAATCTGTTCGAGACTTGCAAGTGCTTGTGTGCTAACTGTATGCGATGCTAAGCTGAAATATAAGCAAGTGCTGAATACTGTAAATGTGTTATGCTGAGTTATGCTAAAGTAAATATGCAATGCTGAAAGCTTAAAGAAATTGACCGATACACATCATATTTGTTTCTGGAAGTTCGGACCTCAATGTCCTACATCTCCCCTTCTTCCACCTCGGAAGGATCCACTAGAAGATTTGATCTTACAACTCGTGTACAGACCCAATCCCACAACCAGCAGCTTTGAGAACTCCTAGACTTCAACAAATGCACATCAGCCGCAACTGTGTGACTAACTACATACACATGAGTTTTACGTCATCGTGCTTGGATGGAAACTGTTGGAAAACGTTTTGAGATTCATTCACCAATGGATGTGAATGAATCTCTGTGTGTGAGATTTGATACAATGAAATGCTCAACTCTCTGTTTCTCACACACTAGGGAAATTGCTCTATACAAGCTAATTCTAGCTCCACTGTCAACTGCAATTAAGATCTCTCTAGAATGATGGTTGACAGCTTCACTTCAGATTCATTTTCCCTCTGTTGTTGTCTTCTATTGATTTTCTTTTCTGTGCAACAACAACTCTCTGGTTTTACAACCTCTCGAACACTTCTTCAATGGCGCTGCCTTCGCATATATAAGCCTCTGTTTGAATATGGCCGTTAGACTGTAGATTCAAATCTTTTCTGCGCTTGTCAAGGCCAAATTGTCGTCTTTCCAAATACGTGCAACGCTCCTCTGTCAATTGTACTATTTCCCAGAATAGTACAAATCTTGTTCCCTTAAATTGAGGCAATTTGCACGACTCTATTTCAGCCATTGATTCTTTCCATCTTGAGCGTTGATTCCATTTAAAATAAGCTCATAAGTTGACATCCAGCTTTGATGACTCTTGGTAAATTGTCAACTGCTTCGCTGCTGGTTCATGTCTACTACTGCTTTGCGCTTCTGCTGAATTCTTTGTCGACTGGATATGCAAAGCACTGTAGCCTTCGACTGGATTAATCTTGCGACTGGATTCATAGCAACAGCTGGTTCATTGTAGCTCACGACTGGATGTGCTGTTGCTTGCGTCTGGTTGTTCAGCTGGTAGAAGCGATATGCTTGCAGCTGGTTGTCCAGTCGTTGGTTTCAAATGCTTGCGACTGGACTTCCCACGACTGGGTAGATCAAACGATGTCGTATCAACTTATTCAAACGACATCGTTTGCTAAGCATCCTCGACTGGTTGAATATAACGCTGAAGCTCTCGTCTGGATATACTGTAGCTTCCTGCTGGTATCTTGCGACTGCTGGATATCAACACAAAGAGCATCTGCTGAATCTTTAGCGCGAAGGCAAAACGCTGTCGTATCACTTATGTAAACGACATCGTTTTGCTATCGCTATCTCCAAATACTATCTGCTGGTGAACAGTAGCTTGCGACTGGATTTCCTCCTTGACTACGTCACTTCTCTCTTGCGTCTGGATGTACAAGCTACCTGATGGTTGTGATGACATCACTGCTGATGTCATCATCGCTGATCCAGCTTTCTCTTTGCTTCAACGCCTGCTTGCACAACAGCTGATCTCTCTTCATCTGCTGAACTCTAACCATCTGCTGATTCCGGTCAACATTGCTTATCAGCTGTCAATGGCTTCTTGAATAGCGACTGTCAACAGATTCGTCAACAGTACTTATAATCGCGACTCGAGTCTTCTTCTACGACGTCGCTTCATCTCTTGCGCTTCTCTACTCATATGCTGAATCATATGCGCTTGCGCTACTGCTGGTCTTTCTTCATCTGCTGATTGTGATGACGTCATCCTTGCTGCTCACAGCTATCTCCATTATATATGCTGACGTCATCACTGCTGTTACCAGCTCTTGTTAGCGCTCCAGCTGGTTCAAGCTCTCTAATAATTCAAAACTTAATCAGGATCTGTCAAAACAGATCCATCAATCTCTCCTTTTTTGATTTACACAAAACCTTAAATAAGCGATGCATGTTCTAACCATTCTCTCCCTTTTTGTGGGAATCAAAAAGAGATCGAACTGTTGGTCTTCCCGATATTTAAAACAAAAACTCTCCCTACACTGTTACAACAAAAACAATGTAACAGCAGGAGTTTTAAATTTTAAAAGCAAAATCAGCATTTGGGAAGCACCGTATGCAAGAACTATATGATTTTGAAAAACCGAAGCTGATGCATAACTCAAATTAGTCAAAGACAGTGACGCCACTCTCCCTGTCTTTTATAACATGAGCTCAAATCATTTTTAAAAGCAAAATTTTGGGCATCAGCTGGAAATCCGCAAAACAGAAAAATTTAAAAACAAATCAGAGCATCGAAATATTGTTTCAAATGAACACGTTCTACTGAGTTACTTAAATATATAAGAACCAGTACAGATAAAAGCTCAGATTTTTCCTTCTTCTATCTCGCCTCATGTGCTTGTCACTGAGCCTCGCTCCAAGTGATCTTATAGCACAACGAAAATAGAAGCTTGGCATCTGCCTGAGACTCACGTATCCCGACAGTTCATCAAGCGAAAAACCGGTTCTATATTAAAACAACATCTGGCCTTCATAAAATAAGTTACTCAAAACAATTAAAAACATTTAAAACATAGCACATGTGTTTTAAAATTAGTGCTCGTTCAAGAACAACCTGCTCTGATACCAATTGTTGGTTCCAGAAATAGGATAAAAAAGATATTCAGCGCTGATTTGACAAACAGTAAAAATTTTGCGCTGCTATAAACGAGCTGCAATAGCTCAAGGTTCTTGAACATATAAAATACAAAGAGCACCGGAGACAGATCTGGTATGATTTAAAAATCATGCGGAAAATACCAGAACTGAATCCTATATTTTAAAACAACTCAAACAGATTTATGTACAACATAAATCTATTCGAGACTTGCAAGTGCTTGTGTGCTAACTGTATGCGATGCTAAGCTGAAATATAAGCAAGTGCTGAATACTGTAAACGTGTTATGCTGAGTTATGCTAAAGTAAATATGCAATGCTGAAAGCTTAAAGAAATGGACCGGTACACAGCATATTTGTTTTTGGAAGTTCGGACCTCAATGTCCTACATCTCCCCTTCTTCCACCTCGGAAGGATCCACTAGAATATTTGATCTTACAACTCGTGTACAGACCCAATCCCACAACCAGCAGCTGTGATACCTCCTTAAAACATTTTTCAATCAATTTAGAACCAGCTTGTGCATTGATCTTTGGAGTTACCTGCTGAAACCAGCCGCAGCGCATCTTACCTGCTGATCTTAACAATTCAGCAGACACATAACATTTAAAATTGCCAATCGGCCCATAAGATTAATAGAATGCATAAATGTGGTCCTATGGATTTTGGGGCGTTACACATCCTCTGTCAAACTTTCGAACGAACTCGGCCACCGACATGTCACCCTGTCGAAGGTTCATAAACTCCCTCTTCAGTCTGGCTCGGGCCTCCTCTGAGAAGTACTTGCCATAAAATAGCTCCTTGAACCCCTCCCAGGTCAAGGTATCAATGTCCACCGACTTCCCGGCTCCTTCCCACCATAAACGGGCATCACCTCGCAGCATGTACTTGGCGCATCGCACCCTGTCATCGTCCCTCAGCTCCATTATGTCAAAGATCATCTCCAAGGACTCTATCCAGTCCTCAGCCACAAAAGGATCCGTGGTACCCGAGAACTCCTTCGGGCCCATCTTCCTGAAGCGCTCATACACTGCCTCCGGTCGCACCCTTCGAGCAGCCTCAGACTGCTGCTCCAGCAACCGAGTCAATCCAGCCAACAACTGTCCACTAGCATCAAGGGGTGGAGACGGAGGTGGATCTCACCTCCCCTCCTCCTGGTCCATGGAGTCATTGTTCAACCGACGTCTGGGAGGCATATCTGTGCATACAGTCCGAGATCACATATAACTCACATGCATCTATGACACATCATTTGCAAAATAATAATAATAATAATAATACTAATTCATGACAATTTTTAAATCATTATACTTCAATCATGCATATTTTGAAACTTTAAAACTTACAAACTTGAGGCACGACCATTTGAGCTTCTCGGAACCGGCAGCAGGCACAACCCTTCAGGACCTTGCTCTGATACCAACTGAAACGACTCGACTCATTGAAGTATGTTCTTTTAAATAAAATGCAAATAAATTTTTTTTTCACATATAACTCACATGCATCTATGACACATCATTTAGCAAAAATAATAATAATAATAATAATACTAATTCATGACAATTTTTAAATCATTATACTTCAATCATGCATATTTTGAAACTTTAAAACTTACAAACTTGAGGCACGACCATTTGAGCTTCTCGGAACCGGCAGCAGGCACAACCCTTCAGGACCTTGTTCTGATACCAACTGAAACGACTCGACTCATTGAAGTATGTTCGTTTAAATAAAATGCAAATAATTTTTTTTTTCGTTCACTATTCACGTGAACAGTACTATTCACGTGAATAGTAATCTCAATAGTTTTCCAATAAAAAGAAACTTTGCAAAATTAAACTTGATGCGACTATCAATAAAGGATTTTCAAATAATGTCATACCACGATAAAACGACATCCCAACCAAATTTTCAAACGAGTTAAACATCAAATTTCAAACTCTGATGAAATAAGAATTTATTTCAAAAAATAACTTCTAAGGAAAAATGTATCCTCAAAATTTACGTCAAATCTCATAAAAATCTTTTGCGGAAGCTTAGAAGGTCTCGGGAGTGCGCCGCCAGGGTCCGAGCTCCTCAAACGTCGTCGCCTCTAACCTCGTCATCATTCTCACCTGCACACAATCAGATCTAGTGAGCCTAGAGGCTCAGCAAGCTCTAACCTGGATAACAAGTATTAAATATACATCCACATGCATTAAAATAACGATACTAAAAATACATTTTTAAACTTCAACATCAGAACTTTGAAAGGACTTTAAACTGTGAACTTCAATTTTTAAACTATAAACTTTAAACATCATCATCAAAAAAAAAACCTTTAAATGAACTTCACCCTGTTCGCTTGATCAAGCTATAAACCATAGTATTCGGCTGGAATAGCTCTACGGACCTCATGCGCCGTAGTCACTATCCCCCTCTAATATGGCTCTACGGACCTCATATGCCGTAGTCGCCGTATTCCTCTACGTCTTGGTCACAACAACTCACATTCCTCAATAAAAAATTTTCTTCTTTTCATTTAAAACATCAAACATCAAATATCATGCCATAAATCATCATCAAACTCATCATTTCATTTTAAAATTCTTGCTGCCCGGAAACATGCCTGCGATGCATTTGAAAATAAATAAGGTTTTAGACAAGATCGATCGGGATCGTCCTAAGCTTCTCGACGGGATACTCGGACACCCGAAGGTCTCGACGAGTCACCGGACAAGCCCAAAACTCACCCCCAACCAACCCAAGCCTAGGAAATAAAATTTTATACATCTTAAACATGTTTAGAAGCCATAAAAATTCTGTTCGGATGTCTTCGGGGTGCTGCCATGACCTCAAAAATTTTAGCGCTACAAGCTGCCCCTCCTCAACTCCTAAACGTATCCGTTCGACTTCTAACTTTTATATTCCAACTTCCAGCCTATGGATTCGACCTAAAACATTTAGTAAACAATCTAGGACCTCTCAAGGGTGTGTAAGTGTGCTGGTTGTGACACACATGCGATTACAACGCCAAGGGCAAGACGCCGCTGCTCGCACGTGCTCTAATGTGTTTCCTTTCACCCTTCCTCGCCTAACCAACCTATATAGGTACACTCGGACCCCCGACCAGTAGGTATTAACTCCTTTAACACTGGGCCAGCCCCTAGACAGGACTCTCATAGCAGCTATACCACCCTACTCACTCCCAAACCTCCTGCTCATGTATTTGGCTAAAGTGCAACGTGCAGCTCCTACCTTCTCAACAAGGACCAGAATTGGTTGCCTAGCAGAGAAGCCTTAGGACAGAATTCTTCCTCTATTGATACACATACTAAGACCCTCATAAACTCCTGTCTAGACCAGCTAATCACAGCCCTCCCGGCAACGGCCCAACCGCCCAAGAACCCTTCCACAACATCCCCACGCTCACACCACCAAATCTGATGTCTAGGTGTTCCCTCCCACATAAAGAACTGTTAACAACCTTCCCAAGCCCTGCGTAACCCATCTTAAAACCATAGCAGCAACCCTGGACGTCCTAACAACACAGTAATTTGAAACTCATGCAGGTACAAGCAAAAGATTCAACAACCACAAGGAAACATGCATGCTGCTACAATCTGCTATTTTTCCAAGATGATTTTCGTCCATAAACATCCAAGAACACACATATTATGATCCGATTGAGGCAGAAACAAAGGATTTAAACTTGCCTTGGATGGAGAAATTTGAGATTAACCGTTACCGGAAGCGTTGGAATTGATCGGGAGGCGAATTTCCTTCAAGATTCTCTTTAAAACTCACGGCTGCCTTTGCTATGTATTTTGGAGGATTTTGTCGGCTGTTCACGTGAGGAATAGGGGAGGAAGAAAGCTTATATGCTAATTATTAGGTTAAGTCAAGCTTTGTTCCAAATCACAATTTGGCCCTCTAAGTTATAATTAAATTGCTAATTGTCTAAACCTACAAATATTAAATTTTCTACACATTATTTCATTCAAATTATATTTGAAAATGAACAAATACTTGGTAGTATAAAAAAAATTAAATGCTTACCCGCTCTTTTTCTCAAAATCGCTTTTGTGGAAAATAGCGCTCAAAATTCAAATTTTTGCCCAGTCGCTACTAAAACTTTAAATTTAAAATTAAAGAAATATATATATATATATATATATTTTCCTCCTCCTAAAATCTTTAAAATAAATTTTGGAATATTTTAAAGTCACCTCTATCGTCCCCGATCATCCCTCCGTAGCCCGGCACCGGATAATCACCTGAAATCGAAAATCTCAAGAAACACATTTAAAATCTCACAATAAAATCATCATTGGTATTTTAAAGCCTCAACTAAATTTTAAATCATTTTAAAACTTCAATTTATAATTTAATCATTTAAATCATTTATATCATGCATATGGTTTACGTGAGTGGATCTTGGACGCTACAATTGGACCGCACCGGTCTACCCTACAACACGAACCGGATCTGTCCACACACCATTAACAACGCGCACATACTCAAATCTGGATCCTTGCCAAACGACAACGTTTCGCTACCCGCGCAATATATTCCACCTGTGTGCCCAGAATAATGCGCGACTATCAGATCTGATTACAAGATTTGAATACATTTGACCCACGTTGACCAACGCTCAAGTCTGATTCCTACTTCGCAGAATCTCTTAACTTTCCAGAGCTGCTCTAAACACCAATTCGGACCCGATAGTTTCCCAAAACATACCAACTCAAAGTTGGCTCATCCCAAATCTGTTCAAGCCAAATCTAAAATTAACTCAATTAATCCATTACTTTCGGGTCTCTCACATATCAATAGCTATCATTCCAACTTTTGTAACACATCCGGTGGGGGATTGAATTTCCTCGATTTATTCATAGCCACGAGGTAATATAAGCACGAATTATGTATTGAGCTTAGTATTTTATTTTCTATTATTATTGCTTGTCCTTTATTCCAGGGTTCATGTTAAACTCACCTTGTTTTCTTTTTAAGAGGTTTGACTAAATGTGGAGAAAACTTGGAAATAGGAAAGAAATTATAACCTATGAACCACCACATTGGAAACAACTCGGAGAAGAATAACAGCAAGATAAGGTAAAACAAATTCCAGGTATATGAGTCCTGACCCATGTCCATGGTCGGGAACCAGACCTGGGCGGCACGGACCCTAAAACGACGTCTGGATGAGGGTTCATGTGCGTTCTGTAGAAGAAACCATGAAGCTAAAAATTTTGTTTAAGGACCTGGACCCTAGATGTCCGGGTCCGTTCCTTACCAAATTTTCTATTTCCTTATTTAATTTCAGAAAGTCAGGATTTGGAACCTGTGTTTTGGAGATTTAGGGCTCGAAAATAGAGGAGTAGAAGGATTTTTCCAGGAAAAACATATAAATAACGAGGAGAAATAAGATCTATGGCACTTTTTCAACCTTGGAGGAAACAAAAGCTCGAAGACCGCTAGGGCAAAAGCAGAAAATATGGTCTACCAATTTGAACTTCACGCTGATATTTCTTCAAATCCATGATGTTTATTTATTTTCTGGTGTCAAAAGCAACCATGGTTTCCATTTTTATGTTAAATGAGTATATTTTTATTGACTAAAGGCCACGAGATTGGGTCAAGACTCGTTTATATCTTACATATGATTTCTATAGTTTCTTTTCAATTATTGATTGATGAATTTTTCATCTTGTTTTGTGAATAATATGGCCAATTATTTGCGTAACCGTTAGTTGATTGTGAGTTGAAAGATTAGGAATCAATGTAATCAACACAAGCTTGATTGATTAGAAATAGTATTTGATTTCACTGTGCCACTTTAGATGAAAAATTGAATTCTCATAGTTACTCAATGCATTCAAATTTGATTATAACTAGTTAGAAATAATTAATCCGTCTAATTTGAATAAGTTCAATAACTCTAGATTATTGGACAATCTAAGAAAATTCTTCGTCATTGAAGGAACATAACTCATTAATTTTTTACCATTTTGTAGCAAGTACGGCACATTCGTGTGTTGTAGTCATTTCATTTGAATTGAATTTTCTCCGAAACTTTCATTACTTGATATTGATGTTAGTTGAGTAGTTATTTAAATTTTAATATATTTGGTGTTTTAGATTTTATAAATACACCACATCCATCTTATTCTAGTTAGTCTAGCTTAACTTTAATAACAAAAATCCTAATAACCAATCATCGGTCTTTGCGGGAACTACTCGAACTCCAATTCGGCTATATTATTTGTAGCGTCCGGAAAATCCGTAAATCCATGAGTCATTTAATTTGTTTGAAGGGTTAAACTGCTATTTCTTTTCTTTCCGTTTAACATCTCAGTTTTCTTCTGAGCTGATTTCTTCGGTTTCAGCCTGGCGGTTCGCGGACGGTTCCTGCGAGAATGAACTCAAGCACGGTTCAGTTTTAAAAAGAAAATATTTTTTTAAAGCAAAATGAGATTACCGTTGGCGCATGAGTTAAGACACGCCTAAAGCATTTATTTTAAGCAAAATGATTACCGTTGACGCATGGGTTAAGACACTCCTAAAGCATTTATTTTATGCAAAATGATTACGGTTGGCGTATGGGCAATTGCGTAGCTTCCTATCCTGTCTGCCTAAGATCCGAGTAGCTCGCTCCTCAAAAGTCAACTGCGGCGATAGCTGAAGTGGCTCAACGCTCAGCACCTGCGAGGGTTCGACACATATTTCCTAGATGTGGAAGACGTTGTGTACGGCTGCTAGGCTTGAGGGTAGGGCTACGCGGTAAGCTAACGTCCCTACTCTGTCTAAGATATCGAAGGGTCCTATGAATGGGTGTTAGCTTCCCCTTCTTTCTGAACTTCATTACACCCTTCATAGGAGCAACCTTCACAAAAACATGGTCCCCGACTATGAATTCTAACTCCTTCCTCCTCGGATCAGCACAACTCTTTTGTCGACTCTGAGCAGTCCTCATCCTATCCCCGATCCTCGTCACTGTGCCCGCCGTCTGCTGAACTATGACAATCTGCACCTCCTCCCATAAAGTGCCTCCTAAGGTGCCATGTCGATGGAGACCTGAAAGCTGTTGGGTGAACTCTACTAAAGGTAGCTTGGCATCCCAACTAGCCTGAAAATCGATATTGCACGCTCGCAACAGATCCTCTAGTATCTGGTTCACCCTCTCAGTCTGCCCATCCGTTTGGGGGTGAAAAACAGTGCTGAAATGTAGCTTCATCCCCAAAAAATAATGAAGGCTCCTTCAGAATACCGATTTAAAGCGAGTGTCTCTGTCATAAATGATTGAAACTGGTATCCCATGCAGCCTAACAATCTCCCGGATGTACAACTTCGCGTACTGCGTCATAGTGAATGTGGTCTTCACCGGCAGAAAATGTGCCGACTTGGTGAGTTGGTCCACAATCACCCATATGGATTCAATCTCCTAACGGTCCTCGGCAATCCTACAACAAAGTCCATCGAAATTTTCTCCCACTTATTGTAACTCCCAGAAATCCTAATTACGTAAATTGAGCGCATGACTAGGGGAAAAACTTTATGTTAGCATTTACATGTCATTTATGTGATTATATGATGATTTTATGTCTTACTTTGCGCATGTCATTTTACGGTACTGTTTGAGTTCCGGTAAGCGGGGACGAGACCGGAGACGACCAAATTGAAAATATTTTAAATGTTTTAGCCCTTAAACATATTGTAAAGCAAAATTTATTATTTTATGCATAATTTCCAAAAAGATGAAATTTTATGCACAGTTATCGAGGGAGACCCGTTTTTCGCCTATGCGGGCTATTTTTATGAATTTTACTACACTTTTAAAATTGAGAGACCTTATATTACGGAAATTAGAGGCTTGAAGTCTGAACTTTAAGTATTTTTAAGCATTTTTAATTAGAGGAGGGTTAGTTTTGGGATTAAGCCTTTCATTTTAATTAAAACAAGTTGGAGGGGTCTTTTGTACACTCTTCATTCACTCACCTTCCCCCCTAACTCGAAAATAACCTAGCCCTCACCTCCATTCAGCCGACTTCAGCCTCCTATTCCCCCTAGGTGGTCGAATTTTCAGATCCTTGGTTGGAACTCAAAGGTGTTTGGTCTAATCTATTGTCCTCCGCTCCGGTAATGCGTATCTCTACTCCTTTCTTCGATCAAGGCATGTTGTATTCTTCTTTTCTCACCATTTAGATCATAATACACTGTTTTATAAAGGTTTTTCATGACTCTTATGTGAATATTTCGGATCTTTACCTCTATGTTCATAGTTCATGCATGAGACTCATGGTTTTTGACATGTACTCCTTTCTCAAGGCATGTTGTATTCTTCTTTTCTCACCATTTAGATCATAATACACTGTTTTATAAAGGTTTTTCATTTCATG
>KV005682.1:184954-281253 GCA_001598015.1 Dorcoceras hygrometricum
ATGTTCAGTTTTCCGCAACAGTTTTAAATACTTTGATTTTTATGTTAGCTTGTGCGATGTGGATTGGGGATACTTTGCAGTTAGTTTTAAATGGATGTTGGGATGATATTTTCAAATGCTTTAAGTTATGGTTTTTATTTATAGCTTTTATTAAATGTTTATTCCACATCTGCTTTCAAAAAAAAAAAAATTTTTTAGAGGTTTAGTACGTTTCAACATGGTATCAGAGCGGTGGTTCTGGTGGGGTACTAGACTTCTGCTTGGGGTTCGCACGTCAAATGGATGTTGGGATGATATTTTCAAATGCTTTAAGTTATGGTTTTTATTTATAGCTTTTATTAAATGTTTATTCCACATCTGCTTTCAAAAAAAAAAAAATTTTTTAGAGGTTTAGTACGTTTCAACATGGTATCAGAGCGGTGGTTCTGGTGGGGTACTAGCCTGCTGCGTGGAGTTCGAAAGTCGCACTGCCAGTCTGTGAGTTTTATTTTAGTATTTATGTTTATTTTTGCATGATGCATGTTTTAGCCTTGCATGAGTTTTGGCCTTAGGGTTTTAAAAATAGACGCTTATTCATGCACTTAGATTTACGTGATAATATTTTGGTGTATTAGTATGCCCCCCAGACGTGCTAGAGATCAGCAAGATGATGATGAACCTCCTCCTCACCTCCGCAGTTGAAGCCTTATGGGAGGGCTAGCGTGAGCATGCTAGCCGGGATCACCAGGATCCTAGAGAGGCAGTCGGAGCTTTCTGGGAAGTCGCATGAGGAGGACGTGGCTGAGAGGTTCCTCAAGCAGAGACCTAAGGAATTTTCCAGGACTTCAGATTCGTTAATTGTCGAGTTGGACCTAAGTAGAACTGTTAGATCTTCTAGGACTTGCCTTGAGAACTTTGACGGATAGGACTAGCGAACTTAGAACTGTTTTAGGTATCTAAACTGCTCTTGGGATCTAGTATGACCGTAAACGCGTGCCTGTGTGATGTTTTCGTTTCAGGCGAGATTCATGTGTTGGGTGTCACTACCCTTGCATTACTAGACTCAGGGGCGACCCACTCGTTTATTTCGAGTGCGTTCACACAGAGGATGGGTATTACACCGGAGAGCTTGGGTATGGCTCTCGCAGTGACGGTCCCATCAAGAGAGGAGCCGACGATGACCAGAGTGGTTCTGGGACTGACGAGATGTTTCAGGATCATGCAGTACAAGAAGATTTAGTTGTCTTGCCGATGTTAGGATTCGATCTCATCCTAGGCATCGATTGGTTGACGGAGTTTGGAGCGGTGATTTACTTCCAGCGGAAGTCAGTGACGATCAAGCCACCAGGGCACGAGGCTTTTGTTTTTGAGGCGACGAGGAGGCAGTGGAAGCCCAGATTCATATCTTTCTTACAGGCCATGAAGCTAGTTGAGCACGGATGTCAGGCGTTCTTGTCCAGTGTTACTGCTTCAGGAGATTCAGTAGGCCCTTCGTTGTCTGATGTGGAGGTAGTCAGGGACTTCGCAGATGTTTTCCTTGACGATGTCGCAGGAGTTCCACCAGAGAGAGATGTGAAGTTTTCTATTGAGCTGATGCCAGGTACAGTGCCTATCTCTAAGGCACCGTATCGCTTAGCTCCTATCGAGATGAAGGAGTTGAAGGAGCAGATTCAGGAGTTGCTTGACAAGGGGTTCATTCGCCCTAGTTTTTCTCCATGGGGCACGCCATTTCTGTTTGTGAAGAAGAAGGATGGTAGCATGAGGTTGTGTATTGACTACCGGAAGTTGAACAGAGTTACCGTGAAGAACAGATATCCACTCCCGAGGATAGAGGACTTATTTGATCAGTTGTAGAGGAGCTTTGATCAGCTGAAGGAGGCCCTTACTTCAGCACCAGTATTAGCTATGCCAGTGGACCACGAGGAGTTTGTGGTATATACAGATGCTTCTCTGAGAGGGTATTAGTCTTGCGACTGGTAATATTCATTTATATACATGTGTTAGCGCTTTTTCTTGCAGCTGATTGATTAGCGTATTCCTTACGACTGATCGATGCGCTAACGACATCGTTTCTTAAGTCATATAATATCAGAAGGTAGTTTTGTTAGATTATCTGCCGATTTACTTCAACGACATCGTTTTACTTTATACTTAATTAAAAGACCTTGCGACTGAAATCTAGCCTTGCGACTGGATCCTATTTGTTGCGACTGGTACTGTTCATCAGCAGGTACAAGTCTTGCGACTGGTACTATTCCTTTGCGACTGGTTCTTTTTCTTTCAACCAGTTCCATTCTAACGATATGTTTCCAAAGTCGAATTCAATACTCAGTAAAGTTTTAAAATGAGAAGCAAATGTTTAAAATAATGGAACCCGATGATTTACAGAGATTTCAAAGTATGTTTAAAGAAATGATTGTTAAGGAACAAAGTTATTTTAGATTATGGCATAGATAGTTACGGTCACCAAGGAGAAGGGTGAGCAGTTGTCTAGATGTCAATTGCCCTTTCATATGAGCTATATGCTAGAACTGATATCGGAAGTCATTTTGATCAAAGTGCAAATTGGACCACATAGAACTTATATGCCATGATCAACTGAAAATGAAATTGAAATGAATGAGGAACTGGGCTTACATCCCCTGTTTCTGCCATTGAATGTTTACTGAAATGTTTACGAAAATGACAGTATTTTTGAAGTTCCTTAACATATGAATTGTACAGATGTCTGCCTGCTGTTTATGAAATTGTTACTACTCAGATTTTATTTGCTGAGCCTTTAGGCTCACTAGCTTTTAAAATGGTGCAGGTATGACAACTGGTAGGGGATCAGCAGGTGAAACTTGAAAACCAGCAGATGGGTGGCGTTGTGTTTATCCAAGGCCTACGTTTTCCGTGTCTAAGATATATCTTTTTGAATCGATTGTACTGTATTAGATCAGTAGCAATGGTTGTATATTTACTTAGAATAGCAGCTGTTGTAATCGCAATTGCAAGTTATCTAATCCCAGGAGCTGCTCCAGTATCTAGACCACCATATCGATTAGCTCCAACAGAGATGAAAGAATTGAAAGATCAGATACAGGATCTGTTGGAAAAAGGATTCATTAGACCAAGTACTTCGCCATGGAGAGCCCCTGTTTTATTTGTGAAGAAAAAGGATGGGAGTATGAGATTATGTATAGATTATCGAGAATTAAACAAGTTAACAATTAAGAATAAGTATCCATTACCAAGGATTGAAGATCTTTTCGACCAGTTAAGAGGGTCTGTAGTATTTTCTAAGATCGACTTGAGGTCAGGATACCACCAGTTAAAGATTAAGGCTGCTGATGTTTATAAAACAGCTTTTAGAACTAGATATGGCCATCATGAATTTTTGGTTATGCCCTTTGGACTTACAAATGCTCCATCTGCTTTTATGGATTTAATGAATAGGGTCTTTCAACCGTATCTAGATCAGTTTGTAGTGGTTTTCATTGATGATATCCTAGTCTATTCTAAGACTCAGCAGGAGCATGTTCAGCATTTAAGAATTGTGCTCCAGATTTTGAAAGACAAGCAGTTATTTGCTAAATTCAGCAAATGTGATTTTTGGATGGAGAAAGTATCGTTCTTAGGCCATATAATCTCTAAGAATGGAATAGAAGTCGATCCTGCTAAAGTGGAAGCGGTTCGCGACTGGCCAGCACCAAAGAATGCCACAGAGATAAGAAGTTTCTTGGGTTTAGCTGGATATTATCGGCGGTTTATCCAAGGATTCTCAAAGATTGCTGTTCCTCTGACTACGCTTACAAGGAAGCAAGTGAAGTATAACTGGACAGGAGAGTGTCAAACCAGTTTTGACAAATTGAAGCAAGCGCTGATTGAAGCACCTGTGCTGACAATGCCAACTGATGAAGGAAAATTTGTAATATACACCGATGCGTCTAAGTTGGGACTAGGAGCTGTGTTGATGCAGGATCATAAAGTCATTTCGTACGCATCTAGACAGCTGAAGGAACATGAGAAAAATTATCCAACGCATGATTTGGAGTTAGCAGCTGTTGTCTTTGCTCTTAAGATATGGAGGCATTATCTCTATGGGGAGAAGTGTGAGATCTTTACAGATCATAAAAGTTTGAAGTACTTCTTTACCCAGAAAGAATTGAATATGAGGCAGAGGTGATGGTTGGAGCTAGTTAAAGATTACGATTGCACGATATCATCCAGGAAAAGCAAACGTAGTAGCTGATGCTCTCAGCAGGATTAGCGCGATTGACTGTTCAGCAGCAGTTGGCGAATGAAATTGAGAGATTTGGGCTAGAGATAGTGTCCAGCAGTAGCAGTAATTTGGTTTTAGCAGACCTCTCTGTAAGATCAAATTTGTTGAATCAAATTCGAGAGGGTCAACAGCAGGACCAGCAGTTGAAGAAATGGGTCCAGTAGGATAAAGAAAGAGGTAACGATTTATATTTTACAGAGGATGGAATAGTGAGGTATTTGGGCAGAGTTTGGGTACCTCAAGTAAATGATTTAAGAGCTGAACTTTTGAAAGAAGCTCATACAGCTCCATATTCAGTACATCCAGGAAGCACGAAAATGTATAAGGACCTCCAGCAGTTGTATTGGTGGCCTGGTATGAAGAGGGACGTGGCTAGATTTGTAGCTGAATGTTTAACGTGTCAGCTGGTGAAGGCTGAACACCAGCGACCAGCAGGATTATTGAAGCCACTGCCGATTCCCGAATGGAAGTGGGAATGTATAGCGATGGATTTTGTGACTGGGTTACCAAGGACAGTACAAGGATATAACTCCATTTGGGTTATAATTGATAGGCTCACTAAGTCTGCTCATTTCTTACCAGTTAAAACGACATATGAGGTGAGCAGGTATGCTGAATTGTATGTTAAAGAAATAGTGAGGCTACATGGTGTTCCAATTTCTATTGTATCAGACAGAGATCCTAAGTTTACATCAGCTTTTTGGAAAAGTCTACATAAGGCTATGGGTACAAAGTTGACGTTCAGCACTGCGTTTCACCCTCAAACTGATGGACAATCGAAAAGGGTGATTCAAATTTTAGAAGACTTGCTCAGAGCATGTATTGTGGATTTTTCAGCAGGTTGGGATGCAAGCTTGCCACTGGTAGAATTTGCCTACAATAACAGTTTTCAAGCTTCGATTCAAATGGCTCCATATGAAGCTTTGTATGGCAGGAAGTGTAGAACGCCACTTCACTGGGATGAAGTTGGTGAAAGAGCTGGTTTAGGACCAGATGTTGTGGAACAAACAGCAGCAGCTGTTAGAAGAATAAAAGAAAGAATGAAAACAGCTCAAAGTCGACAGACAAGCTATGCAGATAATCGAAGAAGGGAGCTAAATTTTGAAATAGGTGATCGAGTGTTTTTTAGAATAGCTCCGATGAAAGGAGTTATGCGTTTTGGAAAGAAAGGGAAGTTGAGTCCAAGGTATATTGGACCATACGAGATTTTAGAGAAGGTAGGAACGCTCGCCTATCGACTGGCGCTGCCTCCACAAATGTCAGCAGTGCACAATGTTTTCCATGTATCAGCATTGAGGAAATATATTCCCCACCCTTCGCATGTGCTGAATTACGAGCCAATCCATTTAGCTCCAGATTTAAGTTACGAAGAGCGTCCAGAAAGAATTCTCCTCCGAGAAATTAGAAGATTAAGAAACCGTAGTATTCCTATGGTTAAGATACAATGGTCTAACCAGTCGGAGCGAGAAGCAACATGGGAAACAGAAGCTGATATGCTAAGTCTTTACCCTTTTCTATTTGGTACGTAATTTCGAGGACGAAATTTCTATAAGGAGGGTAGAGTTGTAACGCCCCAAAATCCATAGGACCACATTTATGCATTCTATTAATCTTATGGGCCGATTGGCAATTTTAAATGTTATGTGTCTGCTGAATTGTTAAGATCAGCAGGTAAGATGCGCTGCGGCTGGTTTCAGCAGGTAACTCCAAAGAGCAATGCACAAGCTGGTTCTAAATTGATTGAAAAATGTTTTAAGGAGGTAAAATGATTTCTTTTGAAAAAGGTTTGGTGTTTTACAAATTAAAATAATATGGAGGGAATTTTACTAACTTTTAGAAGTGTGTCATGCTTGATTTCACAAGTAGCTTGCCACTAATCCCTTTCATATAAAAACCTGTTTTTAAAGTAAGATTTTCATCATTTGCAAAGAAAAAGTTTCTAAGTATTCTACAAAGAAATTCTAAAAGAGTTCGTGCGTTGCTCAAAGGGAGGATCTCTGCAGGAATTTGCTGTTGTTGCAAAGCTTCAATTAAGGCACGTAAAAGCTGATCTTTTCTACACCATTTGAAGCATATATTGTGTTTTAAGGGATCTGTGTGCCTGTATGTTTAAGATATGTTTAAAGTTCATGTTTGAAATGATTTAGACATAAAAAGAAAAGAAAGATGGGTTCGAAAAGGATGTTTTGATGTTTATAAATGCTTCCAGTTGTTTTTCCAGAAAGTTAGGAAGGTTTAAATGTACTGAGGATTCGAATTTGTTTCTAGAAATGTTATGAAATTTCTTCTTACAGTAGCTGTAATATCAGAATTTGATAACTGTGAATTTGGCAGTTGCTGGTTGAATCATAGGTATGGTTTGATAGGCAACAGCTGATGATATTGTTGTTGTTTTGATATTACAAATGTCAAGTATGATTCCAGCAGCTGTTTCTACTTGTTAAGATTCAGCAGCTGCATTGAGATAATGTTTACGAATGTTCTTTCTGTAGTTGTAATGTCGAAATTTGATGAATTGTGTAATCAGTAGTTGCTAAATTAGATCAGTATAAAGTCTGGTTTAATAGGCGACGGCTGGTAGCGCGATCGTTGTTTTGACATGTGTTTTTCATAAAATTCAGCAGATGCGTCTTTCTTTGTTCATATCAGCAATTGTTTTCCTTTGATTAGGAATCAACAGCTGCATTGTGATTGTAAATTTAGCAGCTGTATTTCCTTTGTTAGAATTCAGCAGTTGCGTTGTTTTCATAAAATTCAGCAGATGCACTGTTCATCAGCAGATGCATTCCATAGTGATAATTCAGCAGTTTCTTTATTCGTTTCAGCTGGTATTAGTCTTGCGACTGATACTATTCATTTATATACACGTGTTGTGCTTTTTCTTGCAGCTGATTGATTAGCGTATTCCTTACAACTGATCGATGCGCTAACGACATCGTTTCTTAAGTCATATAATATCAGCAGGTAGTTTTGTTAGCTTATCTGCTGATTTACTTCAACGACATCGTTTTACTTTATACTTAATTAAAAGACCTTGCGACTGAAATCTAGCCTTGCGACTGGATCCTATTTGTTGTGACTGGTACTGTTCATCAGCAGGTACAAGTCTTGCGACTGGTACTATTCCTTTGCGACTGGTTCTTTTTCTTTCAACCAGTTCCATTCTAACGATATGTTTCCAAAGTCGAATTCAATACTCAGTAAAGTTTTAAAATGAGAAGCAAATGTTTAAAATAATGGAACCCGATGATTTATAGAGATTTCAAAGTATGTTTAAAGAAATGATTGTTAAGGAACAAAGTTATTTTAGATTATGGCATAGATAGTTACGGTCACCAAGGAGAAGGGTGAGCAGTTGTCTAGATGTCAATTGCCCTTTCATATGAGCTATATGCTAGAACTGATATCGGA
This sequence comes from Dorcoceras hygrometricum, assembly GCA_001598015.1. Classification (NCBI taxonomy): domain Eukaryota; kingdom Viridiplantae; phylum Streptophyta; class Magnoliopsida; order Lamiales; family Gesneriaceae; genus Dorcoceras; species Dorcoceras hygrometricum. The sequence goes on from KV005682.1 coordinate 192,609, forward strand.
AGTCATTTTGATCAAAGTGCAAATTGGACCACATAGAACTTATATGCCATGATCAACTGAAAATGAAACTGAAATGAATGAAGAAGCTGGGCTTTCATCCCCTGTTTCTGCCATTGAAATGTTTATGAAAATGATATTGTATATTGAAGTTCCTTAACATATGCATTGTACAGATGTCTGCCTGCGTTTTATGAAATTGTTACTACTCAGATTTTACTTGCTGAGCCTTTAGGCTCACTAGCTTTTAAAATGGTACAGGTACGACAAATGAACAGGACGGAAAAAGGACTCGCAACATAGATGACAGGAAGCCTTTGTGTATGTTTAAAAAAAAAATAAAAAATAAAAATTTGCATGCCTTGTTCCCCCACTATTTGTTGAGAACTTGATCTTATGGTTTTATTCAGCACGATTAGGAATAGGAGTTAGTGAGGTATGATGCAATTTCTTTTCAGGTCAAATTTTCTTATCGGGAGTTGCCACCAACGCTCTACTAGATTCAGGAGCTACACATTCTTTCATAGCAGAGTCTTTCGTAGCGAGTATGGGGATCACACCTGAGAAGTTTAGCTGGGGATTTAGTGTGATAGTCCCATCAGGGGAAGAGATGTTATCAACGCAGTTGGCTAGAGACGTGGAGCTAAACTTGCAGGGGAATTTCGTTCGGGCGGACTTGATAGTTTTGCCCATGCCAGAGTTTGATATTATCTTAGGGATGGACTGGTTGACAACAAATAAGGCATCGATCAATTTCCGACAGAGGACAGTGAGAATTATACCGCCTGGTGGGAAGCCGTTTATCTTTGAGGCGGCCAGATGTAGACAGATGCCACGAGTGATATCTTGCATCCAGGCAAGAAAGCTCATGAGGAGGGGCTGCCAGGGATTTCTATCTAGTGTTATATCTGTACCGGAAACAGTCGGTCGAGTAATCGAAGAGGTAGAGGTGGTAAGGGAGTTTCCAGATGTGTTCCCTGACGATATTTCCGGTGTTCCACCCGAGAGAGAGGTGGAGTTTTCGATAGAGTTGATTCCAGGTACAACGCCAATCTCTAAGGCACCGTACCGCTTAGCTCCCACAGAGATGAAGGAGTTGAAAGATCAGATACAGGATTTTCTCGACAAGGGATTCATACTCCCCTGTTTCTCTCCATGGGGTGCACCAGTACTATTTGTGAAGAAAAAGGATGGGAGCATGAGATTGTGCATTGATTACCGGGAGTTGAATCATGTGACGGTGAAGAACAAGTACCCACTACCGAGGATCGATGACCTATTTGATCAGTTGCAGGGAGACTCCGTATTCTCAAAGATAGATCTCAGATCAGGGTACCATCAGCTGAAAGTGAGGGAGACGGATGTGCATAAGACAACTTTCAGGACTCGTTATGGGCACTACGAGTTCTTAGTGATGACGTTTGGGCTAACTAATGCCCCAGCTATCTTCATGGATATCATGAATTGAGTATTTCAGCCTTACCTCGATCATTTCATCATCGTGTTCATAGACGACATCCTTATCTATTTGAGGACCAGAGAAGAGCACGGTCAGCATCTGAGGACAGCCTTGAAGTTGTTGAGGGAGAAGAAGCTATTTGCCAAATTCAGCAAGTGCCAATTATGGCTGTAGAAGGTGGCATTCTTAGGACATATTGTTTCGAGTGCGGGTGTGGAGGTAGATCCGAGCAAGGTGGAGGCAGTGAAGGAATGGTCTATACCTAAGAATGCATCCGAGATACGCAGCTTCTTAGGGCTGGCAGGTTATTATCGGAAGTTCATCAAGAGATTCTCCACTATTGCAGTGCCCTTGACTGCTCTGACAAAGAAGAATGCAAAGTTTGTTTGGGGAGATGATTGTCAAAGGAGCTTTGAGGCATTGAAGCATGCACTCACTACATCACCAGTTTTAGCGATGCCATCAGGGGAAGGAGACTTTGTGTTGTATACAGATGCTTCTAAACTGGGTTTAGGAGCAGTGCTAATGCAGAATAACCGGGTGATTGCCTACGCATCTAGACAGTTGAAGGTGCATGAGAAGAATTATCCAACACATGATTTGGAGTTGGCGGCAGTGGTGTTTGCACTAAAGATCTGGAGGCATTACTTATATGGCGAGAAGTGTAAGATCTACACTGATCACAAGAGCCTCAATTATTTCTTTACACAGAAGGAGCTAAATATGCGACAGAGGAGATGGTTAGAGCTGGTGAAGGATTACGACTGTGACATTAGTTACCACCCGGGGAAGGCTAATGTCGTTGCCGACGCATTGAGTAGGAAAGCGGCAGTAGTTGCTCATGTGGCGGGGCAGAGGACACTTCAGATGGAGATTCAGAGGTTCGGTTTGGAGTTTTATACTAGGGATGGTGGCCCTAGACTTTCTACCCTCACAGTTCAGTCCACCTTGAGAGACCGCATACGCAGCGGACAAACAGTTGACCAGCAGCTACAGAAGTGGAGGCAGAGGGATGCGTCTAAGGATCAGAGACTGTACACCATGGAGGATGGCATAGTGCGGTACAAAGGCCGTTATTGGGTTCCTAGCACAGATTCATTGAGGAATGATATTTCGACTGAGGCGCATATGTCTCTGTACTCCTATCCACCCAGGGATACGAAGATGTATAAGGATTTACAGTTGCTGTATTGGTGGCCAGGGATGAAGAGAGATGTTGCTCGCTTTGTATCAGAGTGCCTGACGTGTCAACAAGTGAAAGCAGAGCATCAGAAGCCAGCAGGGATGCTTAAGCCACTACCCATTCCGGAGTGGAAATGGGAGAACGTCGCGATGGACTTTGTGGTTGGATTACCGAGGAAAGTGAGGGGACATACTGATATTTGGGTGATTGTGGATTGTCTCACCAAGTCAGCCCATTTTCTACAGGTGAAGATGACTTTTTCTATGATGCAGTATGTAGATCTTTATATCCGAGAGATAGTCCGATTACATGGAGTGCAAGTCTCCATAGTGTCGAATAGAGACCCGAGGTTTTCTTCTTACTTCTGGAAGAGTTTGCACTCTGCCATGGGGACAAAGTTGCTTTTCAGTACAGCGTTCCACCCACAGACAGACGGACAGTCGGAGAGGGTGATACATATTCTGGAGGATTTACTACGGGCATGCGTGATTGATTTTCAGGGAGGATGGGAGCCGAGATTACCCTTAGTGGAGTTCACCTATAACAACAGTTATCAGTCGTCGATTGGTATGGCTCCATATGAGGCACTCTATGGGAGAAGTGTAGATCTCCTATTCACTGGGACGAGGTAGGGGAGAGGACAGAGCTTGGACCAGAAATCGTGCAGCGGACGGCAGAGGTGGTAGTCAGAATACGAGATAGGATGAGGGCCGCTCAGAGCCGACAGAATAGTTATGCAGATAAGAGACGGAGGGACCTCGAGTTCCCGGTAGGTGACCATGTGTTTGTCAGGATCGCACTGATGAAGGGCGTTATGAGATTCGGGAAGAAGAGTAAGCTGAGCCAGAGGTACATCGGTCCATTCGAGATTCTGGATAGAGTGGGATCGTTAGCATATCGTGTGGCTTTACCACCTAACCTCGCAGGAGTGCATAACGTGTTCCACGTGTCTATGCTGAGGAAGTACATTTCAAACCCATCACATGTGCTGAGCCTTGAGCCCTTGCAACTTACTCCAACCTTGTCCTACGAAGAAAGGCCCCACCGAATTCTAGGTAGTCAAGAAAGGAAATTGCGCAATAAAGTGATAAGGATGGTCAAGGTCAAGTGGTTGAATCACTCGAAGGAGGAAGCTACTTGGGAAACTGAGTTAGACATGAGGAGTCGCTACCCGGAACTGTTTGGTAAGATTTAATTTCGAGGACGAAATTTATTTAAGGGGGGAAGGAATTGTAGCGTCCAAGATCCACTCACGTAAACCATATGAATGATATAAATGATTTAAATGATTAAATTATAAATTGAAGTTTTAAAATGATTTAAAATTTAATTGAGGCTTTAAAATACCAATGATGATTTTATTGTGAGATTTTAAATGTGTTTCTTGAGATTTTCGATTTCAGATGATTATCCGATGTCGGGCTACGGAGGGATGATCGGGGAAGATAGAGGTGATTTTAAAATATTCCAAAATTTATTTTAAAGATTTTAGGAGGAGGAAAAAATATATATATATTTCTTTAATTTTAAATTTAAAGTAGTCCTGCCCAGATACGTCTTTCCTTGTGTAGTTGAATCTCGCCTTGACGTCTTTCCTTATTTGAAGAATCCTGAGGCGATACACCTTTCCTTATTTAGCGAGAGGATCCCGAGGATCACGGGGAATATCCGGCGAGATATTCTCCCAAGGATCACGGGGAATATCTTCTCATTCATCCCTTCCTTTTCCCGGAGTTCATTCTCCGGGTAACTTCGTTTAAATTTTTTCGGTGTATTCTTCCAATCTACTTCTTTTCTTCTTATTTCGTTGGAAATCAGATAAAGACAATTCCTATTTGAATAGCTATTTGTGCTAGTATTTTACGATTAAGAAGCAACTGTCTCTTGTATAGATCATGTATTAATTGACTATAACTATAGGACTCTTATATGTCTAAGGTTCAATATTGAAATCATTTCAGAGGTTTTTCCTGACTTTGTCCGTGTCAACAAACACGGTGAGATATTCTCTTCCCACCGTCATTGCCCCTCTATACATATCAGGTACGCCTCATTCACTCACACACACTCATTCTTGCACTCACTTGCTCTCAAAGCATATATTCTCTCCCTTTTTCTCTCGCACAAGTGTCTGACTTAAACATCGGAGGGGTTTCGCCGGACACACTTCATGTCAAGCCCCGTGCTAATTACTCACAATTAACACTTAAATAAGCGCATAAACACGGAAGCTAAAATCAGGGCTTAAAAATTTTTCAAAATCATTTGGGCCTAAACGTTTTTCAAAAATCATTTAATATCAATAATCAAAATATAAGTTAGCTCAAACTTAAACAAATCAGGTAACCATAAATCTCAAGTCTAATACAAATCCCCAAATACATAGAAACACGGGGCATCCCCCGGTTCAATACATAATACAATATACTGGGACTCATGGGAAAGGAGGTCGACCAGCTGAACCTCCACTCTGTCCAGCCTGACTACCTGAAGATCCTGCAAATGGGTAACACAGACCCAAGACACAAAACAGGAAAAAAAGGTACGAGGTCAAGCCTCAGTACGAAGAGCTATCAAAACAGCTAAACATACAACATGCTATAAATCAATGATATGAATGCATGAGGGCTATCAAAGAGTCGGATAGCTAGACCAGTCTACCAACTGGCAATTCAAATCAAGCCTCTATACCATGCACAGCCAATCAGCCGGTGGAAATCATCGGTCCGTGATCATCGGGGCCCGTCAGCCCATCACAGCTCGGTGGTAGACACTCGGATCCGGTAGTCACCACTCCGATGATAGCGTTGGACTTTTCGGGCACGACTCAACAGTCGGCCAGTCACAACGTGGCACCCAATCAGGTCATAAAATCAATCAGTCATTCCAGGCTCAAGATGTATGCATGAATGCCGTTCAATATCAATGTTCAATGCATACAAGGCATAATACGTGAAAGCAGTAGGCATAACTCAAGCAATTCAGCAACTGATTCACGTAAACACATAGCAGCAATTTCACAGATTTCACAACATTGAAATATAGTCATGTTCACGCTCAAAGCTGCTAAGGGCTACTCAATCGTACCTTTCTTCCTCAAATTACCTAACAGATTCGAACAAGGCATGGCAGAAACTTTCAGGATTTCTCAACTCTTTGCCCCTGGCTTCCGAACTAGTATTAGTCTAAAGAGCAAGTCTCGAGGAGTCCAGCGCCACTAAATCGTCAAAAACAGAAACTGGAAGCAAAGGGAATCGGCAATTGAAAGTTACGGTGAACAATAGCTTGACAAACTAGTATTAGTCTAAAGAGCAAGTCTCGAGGAGTCCAGCGCCACTAAATACGTACAAAACAAGAAACTGGAAGCAAAGGGAATCGGCAATTGAAAGTTACGGTGAACAATAGCTTGACAAGGGTTTGGGAAAGAAGATAAGAAATATCGGGTTCTCAATAATTCTAAGTGTTGATCAACACTTCTATATATATATATATATCTCAATTCCCTCGTCTGCTGATTACCAATCCAGTCGACGTGAATCAGTAGAGATCTTCCAGCAGGTACTACCTTTCTCTTTCATTAAAACCATAAGCAACAACCAGACGAGACATTCATGAGAAAACATCCCAAAACGACACCGTTCCAACTAACTCAAACGACGTCGTAGAGCTTCACCAGCTGGTAACATCTATCGCTTGCAAAACAACCAAAAGCTGGTAGCAGATCTCTCCAAACAAGCACCGGTCGACTGGTTACGCAAAACACAACCAAAACAATGACGCATCAACTAATCTAAACGACGCCGTAACAGATTACGTAAGCATTGCAACTAGCAGCTGGTCACCCAGTCGCAACACCATACTCTCAACAAATCTCTCGCGACTGGTACCTGACGCAATACTCAAAACGCGGCGTTTCACTTATCAAAACAACGTCGTCTCCCAACTCTGCCACTGGTTTCAAAATTCAATGCACAACCCTCCTCTACTGGATTCATCGTGCGCAACAGTGACCGCCACGCGTCATTTCCTCATTGATTCTTGCAATTGCGCGCCTGATTCCAGCAGCAACCACCACAAGCGCAACGACTGAATTCCAAAATTCAACCAACTGCAAGCTACAGTAACTATCTAACTCAAATTCCACCAGTCGCAAGCTACAGTACCGTTGACCCGCGTTGACTCTTGGATTTTTGCTGCGACTGATTTCGATACTTAGAGAAATTTGGTAATTCAAATCTCGTGACTAATCCTTCCAAAATCTTATTAATCACTAATCAAATTTCTCAATCCTCACATTCTCCCCACCTTAAGAGATTTCGTCCTCGAAATCAAGGTAAACTCAGGGGAAAAAAATTATTCAAATCATCACAGAAGAGAAACGGCTGATTCACGACACAATATACTAGACACCATTCCCAAAACATCCCAGGCCATACCGAAAATCACCGGATACAAAGCCGTAATTCATCTGATTAAATCCCAAGAATTCAAGATAACTGGAAAATTAACAAATAACAACTACGAAAAACACAACCAGAAACCGAAATCTAAAACAACAATTCATTCAAACAGATGCGGCCATTCCCGCTGCATCTTCTCTTCCGGTTCCCAAGTTGCTTCTTCTCTGCCATGCTTGCTCCATTGGACCATCACCAACGGGACTACCTTGTTCCTCAGCTGCTTCTCCTTTCTATCCAGAATCTGCACTGGATATTCAACATAGTTCAAGACAGAATCCAGCTCAACTTCGTCGGTTCTCAAAACATGGGAAGGATCTGGCTCATATTTTCTCAACATTGACACATGAAAAACATCATGCATCGCTGCTTACTCCTCAAGCAGCCTCAATCTATAAGCCAACTGTCCAATCCGCTCAACAATTTCAAAAGGACCAACGTATCTGGGAGCTAACTTGCCTTTAAATCTAAATCGCATGACGCTCTTGAAAGGATAAATCTTGAGAAACACACGATCGCCTACCTCAAACTCTAACGGTCGACGTCTTCTATTAGCATATCTAGAGAAACGGTCTTGAGCAGCTTTCATTCTACTCCGAATCAAATCGATCTGATCCTTCATGTGCTGAACAAACTCTGGTGTAGAAAGCTGTCTCTCACCAACTTCTTCCCAACAAATCGGGGATCTGCACTTTCGACCATACAACGCCTCAAACGGAGCCATTCCGATAGTCACCTGGTAGCTGTTATTATATGAAACTCAACCAAGGATAGCGAATCCTGCCAGCCACCGCCGAAATCCATCACAATTGCACGCAGCATATCCTCTAAGGTCTGGATAGTCCGCTCGGACTGTCCTTCTGTCTGTGGGTGATAGGCCGTACTCATAGCCAATCTCGAACCCATAGCTGCTTGCAAACTCTTCCAAAATTGAGATGTGAACCTCGGATCTCTGTCAGACACTATCGAAACCGGAACTCCATGCAATCTAACCACATGGTCAATGTACAGTTTCGCCATTTTCTTCATAGAGCACCTCACATCATAGGGAATGAAATGGGCGGACTTCGAAAGTCTATCAATCACAACCCAAATATCATCACATCCCCTGCTCGATCGAGGTAAGTGAGTTACGAAATCCATGGCGATGTGCTCCCAATTCCATTGGGGCACCTCCAAACTCTGTAGCAAACCACCAGGTCTCATTCTCTCGGCCTTGACCTATTGGCAATTCAAACATCGAGCAACAAAACCAGAGATGTCGCTCTTCATACCTGCCCACCAATAGTGAGACTTCAAGGCATGGTACATCTTCCTTTCGCCTGGATGCACACTGTACCGACTACAATGCGCTTCATTCATGATGGACTCCTTCAAATCAATCAGGTTTGGGACCACTAATCTCCCTCGGAATCTCAAACAACCATCCGAAGAAACAGAGAAGTTATTAGACTGACCATTCTGGGCCTTAATCCTCAACTCATGGATGTAGGGATCAGTTCTCTGCGCCTCCCTGATGTAATGCAAAAGCTGTGGCTCAACCTGAATCGTAGAAACCATGAAGTACTGATCGCTCGGCTGAAATCTCCAACCAGAAGTACTCAACTGCTCATAGACTTTAGAGACACTCAAAGAATAAAGCATCGTAGGCTGGGTCTTCCTACTCAATGCGTCGGCAACTAAGTTCATTCACCCAGGCTGGTACTGAATCTCACAGTTAAAGTCCTTGAGCAATTCCATCCATCGTCGCTGCCTCATGTTCAAATCAGGCTACGTGAAGATATATTTCAGGCTATTGTGGTCGGTGTACACCACAAATTCTTTACCATAAAGATAATGCCTCCAAATCTTCAAGGCAAACACTATCGCAGTCAACTCCAAATAGTGAACAGGGTACCTCGTCTCGTGAGGCTTTAACTGTCGAGACGCATAGGCAATCACGTACCCATTCTGCATCAGAACACATCCTAAACCATTGAGAGAAGCATCGGAGCACACCACGAATCCTCCGGATCCAGACGGTAGAGCCAACACAGGAGCAGTAGTCAACTTCTCCTTCAACGTCTGAAAACTGTTCTCGCACTCATTAGTCCACTCAAATCTCTTATCCTTCTGAGTCAACTGAGTCAGAGGCTTAGCTATCGAAGAAAACTTCTCGATAAAATGCCTGTAATAGCCAGCCAAACCCAAGAATTTATGGATCTCAGAAACGTTCCTAGGTCTCTCCCAGTTAAGAACTGCTTCGACCTTACTCGGATCTACTGAAATCCCTTGTGCCGAAATCACATGACCCAAGAAGATAATTCTGTCCAGCCAAAATTCACACTTGCTGAACTTAGCATAGAGTTGCGAGTCTCTCGGTCGCTGCAACACGAGTTCCAAATGCTCCTTATGTTCTCTCATGCTCCTCGAGTAAATCAGGATGTCGTCAATGAAGACGATCACGAACCGATCAATATACTCGCTGAAGACGCGATTCATCAAATCCATGAACACAGCTGGGGCATTTGTCAATCCAAACGGCATGAAAAGAAACTCGTAATGCCCATATATAGTCCGGAAAGCTGTCTTCGCCACGTCAGCGTCTCTAATCCGCATGTGGTGATAACCAGAGCGTAAATCAATCTTTGAGTACACGACCGATCCCTGCAACTGGTGGAACAAGTCATCAATCCTCGGCAACGGATACTTGTTCTTCACTGTTGCTTTATTCAACTGTCTGAAATCCACACACATTCTCATGGATTCATCCTTCTTTTTCACGAAAAGAATCGGAGCTCCCCAAGGTGACATGCTCGGCCTAATGAAACCCTTCTCCAAGAGATCTCTCAACTGATCTTTCAGCTCTCTCAACTCTTCTGGCGCCAATCGATACGGAGCCCTAGAAATCGGGGCGGTACCTGGCACCAACTCGATACTAAAGTCGATCTCACGCCTAGGAGGGAATCCAGGTATCTCGTCTGGAAACACGTCGGGAAACTCTCGGACGACAAGAATATCATTCAACTCTAATCGCTGCTCTTGGGAACTATCAAGTGCGTAGATCATGAATCCAGCATTACCTAGCGATAGCAGGCTAAACATCTCCATGGCGGAAAGCAGTGGAATCTTCGGACGCGAATCAGCACCATAGAAGTCCCACTTCTCACCCGAATCAGGGCGAAATCTCACAACACCATGGAAGCAATCAACTGTAGCCTTATAGCTAGCTAACACATCCATCCCCAAGATACAATCAAAATCTCTAATCCCCAAAACAATCAGATTGGAGACCAAAACATGCTCATCAAATCTAACCAAGCAATCAATCACTACCTCTCGGGACCACAGGCTTACACCAGCAGGAGTAGACACAGACACAACATCACACAATGGGGATGAACTTAACCCATGCTCAAACACAAACAACTCAGATATAAAAGAATGTGATGCACCAGTGTCAAAAAGAACTCTCGCAGGATAATAAAAAATAAAGCATGTACCTCCAATCACCATGCCAGGCGTCTCCTCAGCCTGCTCTCTGTTCAAAGCATTCGCCTGAGCCTGTTGGGGAATCTGAAACTGAGGTCGGGAAGGTCCTCCAAACCTAGATGGCTCACGAGGCTGAAATCCTGATCGCTGGGGCTGAGCAAAAGGCTGCTGTTGCTGCGAAGAATCACTAGCGTAACCCTGCTGCGACTGACCAGAAGACTGCCCTCCTATCGAAGGACACGCCCTTGCGAAATGTCCCGGCTGACCACAAAGATGGCACAGTCCTCGTACTCCATGACACTGCGAAGTCTCATGTCTCCCTCCGCACTGCCCACAAAATCCACCGCCAGAACCACTGCCAGAACTCGAACTCACGGAACCAGAGAAACTCCAATGGACCTTCTTCTTGAATTGCTTCCCCCTAGGTCGAAACTGCTGGCGACTAGACTGCTGAGACCCCTGAGGATACTGATACGACTGCGACACCGCCGGTGCTGGCTGAGGAGCACGTCCAGTCGTCTGATGCACCGGAGCCTCAGGATCCATCAAGCTCTCCTCAATATCAACCGCATTGTTCATAGCTTCCATGAAAGTCACCGGGGACCCAGACAACACCATCCGGTAAAGGTCAGGTCTCAAGCCCTTCAAGAACTTGTTCCTCTTTGTTCGCTCTTGGTTCGCTACATGCGGCATGTACACCATAAGTGCAGAAAACCGTCTCGCATACTCGGCCACTCGCATGTCACCCTGTTTCAGGTTATCAAATTCACGCTCTCTACTGGCAAAGTAAGACTCCGGAGTATACTCCTGTCGAAAGGCCTCACAGAAGCTCTCCCAGGTAATCACCGCTCCATTATCACGAAGCATCCTAGAAGTGCCTCTCCACCAGCGCTGCGCGTCATCCCGAAGCTGCAGCACTGCCAACTTCAATCTCTTATCAGGATCATACTCTAAGGTGTCAAATAGCTCCTCCATCTGTACTAGCCATGCCTCAGCTCTCGCACCTCCCTCAGTAGCAGCAAACGTCGGAGGGTTCGTACGCTGAAATCGTGCCAAGACTAGTTCCATCCCGCCCAACCGACGGGTCACATCATCTACCTGATGAACATCCTCGTCACTGTCTGGAGACCTAGACCCCTCGGAACGCCGGCGGCATCTACACAGGTCTAGAGGTAAGGCTAACAACAGATAAACATCAAGGCAGATAATAATCACATAAGTCACAGAGTCAATCAACAGTCAAATCAAAACTCTGTGTCTAGACTCGAGTGTGATCAAAGGAAATCGAGCTTATCCCAGTTTAAGCTCTGATACCAAAAATGTCAGGCCCTGTGCTACTTACTCACAATTAACACTTAAATAAGCGCATAAACACGGAAGCTAAAATCAGGGCTTAAAAATTTTTCAAAATCATTTGGGCCTGAACGTAAAAACACACATTCAAAATATCAATAATCAAAATATAAGTTAGCTCAAACTTAAACAAATCAGGTAACCATAAATCTCAAGTCTAATACAAATCCCCAAATACATAGAAACACGGGGCATCCCCCGGTTCAATACATAATACAATATACTGGGACTCATGGGAAAGGGGGTCGACCAGCTGAACCTCCACTCTGTCCAGTCTGACTACCTGAAGATCATGCAAATGGGTAACACAGACCCAAGACACAAAACAGGAAAACAAGGTACGAGGTCAAGCCTCAGTACGAAGAGCTATCAAAACAGCTAAACATACAACATGCTATAAATCAATGCTATGAATGCATGAGGGCTATCAAAGAGTCGGATATTTAGACCAGTCTACCAACTGGAATTTCAAATCAAGCCTCTATACCATGCACAGCCAATCAGCCGGTGGAAATCATCGGTCCGTGATCATCGGGGCCCGTCAGCCCATCACAGCTCGGTGGTAGACACTCGGATTCGGTAGTCACCACTCCGATGATAGCGTTGGACTTTTTGGGCATTACTCAACAGTCGGCCAGTCACAACGTGGCACCCAATCAGGTCATCAAATCAATCAGTCATTCCAGGCTCAAGATGTATGCATGAATGCCGTTCAATATCAATGTTCAATGCATACAAGGCATAATACGTGAAAGCAGTAGGCATAACTCAAGAAATTCAGCAACTGATTCACGTAAACACATAGCAGCAATTTCACAGATTTCACAACATTGAAATATAGTCATGTTCACGCTCAAAGCTGCTAAGGGCTGCTCAATCGTACCTTTCTTCCTCAAATTACCTAACAGATTCGAACAAGGCACGGCAGACACTTTCGGGATTTTCTCAACTCTTTGCCCCTGGCTTCCGAACTAGTATCAGTCTAAAGAGCAAGTCTCGAGGAGTCCAGCGCCACTAAATCGTCAAAAACAGAAACTGGAAGCGAAGGGAATCGGCAATTGAAAGTTACAGTGAACAGTAGCTCGACGAGGGTTTGGGAAAGAAGATAAGAAATATCGGGTTCTCAATAATTCTAAGTGTTGATCAACACTTTTATATATATATATATCTCAATTCCCTCGTCTGCTGATTACCAATCCAGTCGACGTGAATCAGTAGAGATCTTCCAGCAGGTACTACCTTTCTCTTTCATTAAAACCAGCAGCAACAACCAGACGAGACATTCATGAGAAAACATCCCAAAACGACACCGTTCCAACTAAATATATATATCTCAATTCCCTCGTCTGCTGATTACCAATCCAGTCGACGTGAATCAGTAGAGATCTTCCAGCAGGTACTACCTTTCTCTTTCATTAAAACCAGCAGCAACAACCAGACGAGACATTCATGAGAAAACATCCCAAAACGACACCGTTCCAACTAACTCAAATGACGTCGTAGAGCTTCACCAGCTGGTAACATCTATCGCTTGCAAAACAACCAAAGCTGGTAGCAGATCTCTCCAAACAAGCACCGGTCGACTGGTTACGCAAAACACAACCAAAACGACGACGCATCAACTAATCTAAACGACGCCGTAACAGATTACGTAAGCATTGCAACTAGCAGCTGGTCACCCAGTCGCAACACCATACTCTCAAAAAATCTCTCGCGACTGGTACCTGACGCAATACTCAAAACGCGGCGTTTCACTTATCAAAACAACGTCGTCTCCCAACTCTGCGACTGGTTTCAAAGTTCAATGCACAACCCTCCTCTACTGGATTCATCGTGCGCAACAGTGACCGCCACGCGTCATTTCCTCATTGATTCTTGCAATTGCGCGCCTGATTCCAGCAGCAACCACCACAAGCGCAATGACTGAATTCCAAAATTCAACCAACTGCAAGCTACAGTAACTATCTAACTCAAATTCCACCAGTCGCAAGCTACAGTACCGTTGACCCACGTTGACTCTTGGATTTTTGCTGCGACTGATTTCGATACTTAGAGAAATTTGGTAATTCAAATCTCGTGACTAATCCTTCCAAAATCTTATTACTCACTAATCAAATTTCTCAATCCTCACAGCTTCTCTGCTAGGCAACCAATTCTGGTCCTTGTTGAGAAGGTAGGAGCTGCACGTTGCACTTTAGCCAAATACATGAGCAGGAGGTTTGGGAGTGAGTAGGGTGGTATAGCTACTATGAGAGTCCTGTCTAGGGGCTGATCCAGTGTTAAAGGAGTTAATACCTACTAGTCGGGGGTCCGAGTGTACCTATATAGGTTGGTTAGGCGAGGAAGGGTGAAAGGAAACACATTAGAGCATGTGCGAGCAGCGGCGTCTTGCCCTTGGCGTTGTAATCACGTGTGTGTCACAACCAGCACACTTACACACCCTTGAGAGGTCCTAGATTGTTTACTAAATGTTTTAGGTCGAATCCATAGGCTGGAAGTTGGGAATATAAAAGTTAGAAGTCGAACGGATACGTTTAGGAGTTGAGGAGGGGCAGCTTGTAGCGCTACAATTTTTGAGGTCATGGCAGCACCCCGAAGACATCCGAACAGAATTTTTATGGCTTGTAAACATGTTTAAGATGTATAAAATTTTATTTCCTAGGCTTGGATTGGTTGGGGGTGAGTTTTGGGCTTGTCCGATGACTCGTCGAGACCTTCGGGTGTCCGAGTATCCCGTCGAGAAGCTTAGGTGATCCCGATCGATCTTGTCTAAAACCTTATTTATTTTCAAATGCATCGCAGGCATGTTTCCGGGCAGCAATAATTTTAAAATGAAATGATGAGTTTTATGGCATGATATTTGATGTTTGATGTTTTAAATGAAAAGAAGAAAATTTTTTGTTGAGGAATGTGAGTTTTTGTGACCAAGACGTAGAGGAATATGGCGACTACGGTACATGAGGTCCGTAGAGCCATATTAGAGGGGGATAGTGACTACGGCGCATGAGGTCCGTAGAGCTATTCCAGCCTAGTACTATGGTTTATAGCTTGATCAAGCGAACAGAGGGGTCGCAGCAATGAGCAACACTTCATCTAAAATGTTAATTATTGAGGATTCACATTATTTACATGCCGTGACGTATAGTTTGAGGATTTGAGGGTGAAGTTTATTTAAAGTTTTTTTGATGATGATGTTTAAAGTTTATAGTTTAAAAATTGAAGTTCACAGTTTAAAGTCCTTCAAAGTTCTGATGTTGAAGTTTAAAAATGTATTTTTAGTATCGTTATTTTAATGCATGTGGATGTATATTTAATACTTGTTATCCAGGTTTGAGCTTGCTGAGCCTCTAGACTCACTAGATCTGATTGTGTGCAAGTGAGAATGATGACGAGGTTAGAGGCGACGACGTTTGAGGAGCTCGGACACTGGCGGCGCACTCCCGAGACCTTCTAAGCTTCCGCAAAAGATTTTTATGAGATTTTACGTAAATTTTGAGGATACATTTTTCCTTAGGAGTTATTTTTTGAAATAAATTCTTATTTTATCAGAGTTTGAAATTTGATGTTTAACTCGTTTGAAAATTTGGTTGGGATGTCGTTTTATCGCGGTATGACATTATTTGAAAATCCTTTATTGATAGTCGCATCAAGTTTAATTTTGCAAAGTTTCTTTTTATTGGAAAACTATTGAGATTACTATTCACGTGAATAGTACTGTTCACGTGAATAGTGAACGGAAAAAAAAATTATTTGCATTTTACTTAAAAGAACATACTTCAATGAGTCGAGTCGTTTCACCATTGGCTTTCAGATTTGATCAAGTTTTGGGAGTCAGATCTGATTGTCGTAGTTAGGACCGATGCGAGGTGATTCAGACTTGGCTAGCGAGATAACATGTCCTAGTGAGCGAACGGTCTTGGTGCGACGTCGTTTGGATAAGTTCCAGGTCTGTTTGGGCGTAGAGTTCAGATCTGGAGTGATACTCAGATCTTATTTGGGATCAGCTTTGGATCTTAATTTGTCGGTGGCTGTTGTCTATCAGATCTGGGAGACTTAAGTTTACATTGAGGACTTTGACTTCGGTCTCACCATTCTATCTTTCTAACACTTAGAATATTTCTCAAAAGATAACTCTATCGCGATACCCTAGCTACTGTTCACCGAACCTTATCTTCTTCGATTGTCGGTGGTATACAGCTAAGACTGTAGCGAGAGTGGTAGCGCTGGACTCCTCTTGCCGAGACCTTTCTTCCTATACTTCTTGTGGAGACTTTGGAGGAGCTGGAGGTGGATCGCGAGGACATCTCCCTTCTGTAGTCTGTTAGCATAAGCGTCGGATTATTCCTACCGTTCAGGTAGCTCGTTGGGCAAGTGTTAATTCCTACCTAGCGCTTTGTTTAGAGCTGCTAGTCAAGCTAGAGAAGTAGGACCGAGCTGGTGGAGCTCGTAGTTCCCAGTTCGTAAGTTCTGTGTTACTATCCTTGAGCCTGTGTTGTGTTATTGGTTAACAGGTTTCAGATTTGGTTGCTCGGGACTTCGTTTGTGGTAATTATAGCTCAGAACTGAGGTACGGATGTGAGCTTGTTTTACAGCGTTGGATGTGGCATGGATATATGTGTTTGCTTGTTGATCCGCTGTACTGTGTATGCTATTCGTTGGCTGTCGTATTCTGTTGCATGATCATACACGCATTTTCATGTTGTTGAGCTCAGATCTTGTTTAGTCGTGCCTTGTTATTTTGATCTGTTTGTACCAGGATGCTTGTATTGGAGGACGAGCGGGTAACTCCCATATACCTCATCTCCCTGCTGGGATCTGTTAGCCACTATGAGCGAAGTGGGTAGCTTCCACATCTCATGAGCTGGGCAACAGCGGGTTGAGTGAATTGTTGTGCATCTGGTACCATGTGTTGAGACGATTGTGTAGCTCCCATATACTCACACACCCCGTGGCCACTATCCTACAGTGATCTGTTGATTGTTGTTGAGCTATTTCTTGAGATTCCTTTGGCTCCCTGCCTTCGGTTGTAGCCTGGTTTCATGCATAGCATTCGCATTTTATCTGTTGCTATCTTACTGCTGTTTTTCAGTTGCTCTCCGTACTGAGGTTTGACCTCATGTCCCTCTGGGGCTGGTAGTGCCCCAGGAGGTGGATAGAGTGTCCCAGCTCTGTTTATTATGTATTTAAATTGGGAGTGACTCTATGTTGTATGCTAGCCGTATTGTGGTTGGTTTTAAAGCGTTGTAAAACCTTTATTTGAATAATATTGTATTTTAAATTATGTTTTCAAAGTCAGGCCATAAAGCGAAAATTTAGCTACTATTTTTATGCTTCCGCTATCGTTTATTGAGTGGTTTTACTCTGAGTTGAGCACGAGGCCTGACAATATGCATTGATCATCTTGTACAACAGAAGTCATATGTTTTTTCTTAGATTTTACCCATATCTCACAACTTAAAACAAAATTTGATTTTATGTGGGATTCACACATTGTTAAGGATAATTCTATGTTTTGATGATAACAAAAGACTCAACACGGAGCTGAAACGGATAAGATCGGATATGACCTAACACATTTAAGATTTAGATCAGATCACAGCTTAGCTGAGTTAGAATAACTCAGGTCAGATGAGAACATAGTGTATTGGAATAGAACATGACATGTCAAGCTTAGCAAACAGATTAGAAGTGTAGATCAAACAAGTTTACAAGAACACCTTAGAGATCAAATCAGCATAAGCTATCAGTTCAGATCAGGTTAGAGGATCAAATTAGTTCAGATGAGAAAAACAGATCGGATTAAGCTTCGCATTGGATCAGATCAGAGCTGAATTCGACGTTTTGACTTGAGCTTTGCATTTTTATTTATAGTCATTGAAAAACTCGGGCAACAATCAGAATATAATCAGAGTTGTTAGAGTACGAGAATTGCCTTTTAGGAACAAAAGAATGAACATTTAATGCATCATTACTTACGAAGCTTTAAATGCTCATTAATTACTTGGAGACAACGTACAGAGATTCATCGTCTATATATACTCGGGATCAAAGAATTGGTGAATAATCTTTGCTACAGAACTTACGAATTGCTACTTTTCCACATACAGTCTTTGACTCTATGTATTCATTTATAGAAGATTTGAGTCTTGTATTGCAGTTTTAGTTGAAAATCATATTAGACATTATATTTACGATTATTTGTTCATTGATTAATTGAGTTTTTTTGCATAATATTATTTGTTGCCGAAGAGATCCGTTTAAACTATAAAACAATTTTAAACAAAAATATCTTAAAAACGTTTATTCATTCCATTCTAAATTCGCTTCCAACATAACACACCGAAAAGAGTATGGTCGATAACGTCAGGTTTGTTTGATCGAGGCCTACATATTATCTAGAGGACTCTCACCTCAGCCTGTCAGCTACAAATATATTAATATAAAATGGTTCCACCAATAACAACACATTACCCGGTAGATGAACACACGTTTCACCGAGATTATTAGCTGATACTCTTTGGATTTCAAGAGAAAGAGAAGAATCATCAGCTGAGACTATAAATACCAAATACTCGATAAGGATTGCGGGGACAACCAGAAAGGGTGGAGACAGGAACTAGCTTCCTGAAAGTTCACTATGTCTTTCTCCTAGGGGCATCATTTGCATCTTTTCCATAGAAATAAGTGGGATTATTATTATTATTATTTATTATTATTTTCGCACAAAGTGGGATTATTATTTTAATTTTTCAGATTGTGTGTCTCTATCTGCATCTGTCATCTGTGACTCTTATCTAGTCCATGGTCATGGGCATGGGAACGCTGAAAATATAACTCAGAAAAGTTAGAAGCAGTGAATGTAAATTATCCCCTTTCTTGAACAGATAAACTTCATTCTGTTGTTTGTATAAGTCATTCTTTCCAATTTTCTTGACTGCAAATTGGTTATTCTTGTTGCAGATCCGCTATCTCGGATTTTTTTATTGAAGTGGGGTTGTTTGTGATGAAAGCTTCATTGTTTGGTCTGTTTGATTCATAATCTCCTTCGAGTCAAGCATGGACTTTTCGTATCAAGAGGTGGGTTTTTTTTTTTTAACATAATTTCATTTTCTTTCCTTTCTTATGTTTTTGCATGTCGTGAGCTCCTGGAGTAGCGTGCCGCTGCGTTCTTGCCTTCCCTTAACTGAGAACTTTGTGTCTTATTCTTGGAACAGATGGTTTTTATTTTTGTATAATATTTGATTGGGATTTCTTGTTTTTGGTAATATTCAGGCGTACATTAAAAACTCCAGAGGAGTCCAGCTGTTTACCTGCAGATGGCTGCCTTCTTCTCCTCCAAAGGCTCTGGTTTTCCTTTGCCATGGTCCCTCTTCCTCTCTCTCTTGTTTCCTACCTCTCAAAACACAGAAAATTAATAAAAAATCATAAAATTTGCATTTATATGCACTATTCGAGACCGCGTTCTGTCAAGCCTTTTCTCTCCTCCTTTCAATTAAATGACATTGATTACTGCGGTTGCAGGTTATGGCATGGAATGCAGTAACTTCATGAGAGGTGGCATTTTCTAACCTCTCGTTTTTCTATTTCGCTCCTTGCTGTTTGAGATTATAATGCCATTAATGGTATTGTGTAAGCTGTAATCTAACTCATGAATGCATGGATCCATGAACTTAATATGCCTGACCTTTTGTACGGTTCCAAAGCATTATTTCCACCATTAAAATCTTGTTGGCCCACTTTTCCAACCTAGTATTAAAAATCTTGGCTGTCATATTTGTTCTTGGAGAAAAGCTGCTACATCATCACATATTTTTTGTTTCAAAATTTGTTAAAGAACGATGATAAGGTTGTGTAAAAGTTAACAAAACTATAGCATCACCCTTAGATATTCAATGGCATTTTAATGGTGTATCATTAAAGCTAAGGGTAGGCGCAGCATGCCCGTCTCTTGTTGCACCTTCCCCTCCTTTATTGCATTTGACCACACAACTATCAACAGAGTCAATCATTTATTATCCCAACCGACAAAGCTTGTGCTTTTGTGTGACGCCATACTCTACCTATTATCTTTTCATTTAACTGTTTTTGTTGTTGTTTCATTTTCTGGGGTGTGGGACTTCTTTGTCCTCATCCTTTCAGAAACGTAATATGATAGAAAAGTGTATTTCAACCTAAACTGCATTATTTGACATGTAAGAAATCTTGGTTTAAAGTCAAATGTTGAATTCTAGGAAAAGAACAAGTTTGGTGACTTGTTAGATTGGTTAGGTTAGCAACAACTTGTTTGTTCCTACTACTCATGGACAAGATTAAACTACTTTGTCGAGTCATTTAGTATTATGGTTGTCTAGGCCCACCCATCATTTCTGTCTAGGGAACGGCCTAATTAATTTTGGAGGGTGAACTTGTTTTTTGAAAATTTGAATATGATATTCATCACACATTGCGCTCTGGACTGCATTAGCAATTTTGTAGTTAATTCAAGTTGTTCTAGGAGTCGAATGCTTTGCTGATTCTTGTCATTTTGAGCTTACAAAACACGAAAAATGCATGAAAACTCGGCGTTGTTTGCACTTATTTGTGATCAGGTGTAGGAGTAAATCTAGCTAGTCATGGATATGCTGTTTTCGGTATCGATTATGAAGGGCATGGATGGTCAATGGGTCCTCGCTGTTACATCAAAAGGTTTGACAACATTGTGGACGACTGTAGCAATCATTTCAAGTCAATTTCAGGTGAGTTCTCCCAACCGAGCATGCTTTGTCAGTACTAACGAAAGCTCCTGGACTCATGAAATGCAGTAGGCGTTAGCCTAAATGATTCCATGGACATGTGGTGAAATTGTCATGGTGATTAATCCGATATTTGCGCATAAAACAAGTTGTGAAACGAAACTACCATTCGGGAAACTGTCGTGGAGCTATACATACAACTTTGCAGGTTAATGCTGCACCTCCACCTTTTCATTTGTTTGTTTTCATGAATTTCAGCCCGTGAAGAGTACAGGGGAAAGAGAAGGTTCTTATATGGAGAGTCAATGGGAGGTGCAGTGGCTCTATTAATCCACAAGAAAGATCCTAGTTTCTGGCATGGTGCTGTCCTTGTCGCTCCAATGTGTAAGGTTGTAGTTTCTCGATTTTGATAGTCTGATTGTATGTGTAATTTTCATGTTGGAATTTGTTTGAATCTTTCTTTTGTCATTGACATCAGATCTCTGAGAAGGTGAAGCCACATCCTGTGGTTGTTAGTATATTAACTCAAATTGAAGATGTGATACCCAAATGGAAGATAGTTCCGACCAAGGATGTTATTGATTCCGCCTTCAAGGACCCTATCAAACGAGAAGAGGCGAGTTTTCGCTTTGTTGCTGTTCTAATCCTCTCTCATTCTCTAGTCTGTTCTTCTTTTAACGTTAAAAGCGCATGGTTGCCTGCAGATCCGTGGCAACAAACTGATATATCAAGAGAAGCCTAGACTGAAAACCGCGCTGGAAATGCTGAGAACTAGCATGAACCTTGAGAGTAGTTTGAATGAGGTATGAACAAACACTACAATTTTTTTGGTAATACGTTGTGCATTAACCAGTACAATTTTCTTTTTGGTAATACGTTGTGCATTAACCTGTTTACTGCTTCTTGCTCATAGGTGACACTACCATTTTTTGTTTTGCACGGTGAAGCAGACACAGTTACTGATCCGGATGTAAGCAGGGCGCTGTACGACCAATCCAGCAGCAAAGACAAGACGATAAAACTGTATCCCGGGATGTGGCATGGCTTAACTTCAGGCGAACCAGATGACAACATCGAGATTGTTTTCTTGGACATCATATCCTGGCTTGACAAACGATCTATGAACGACAATGCTCAGGACACAAGATCGATCCAGGATTTCAGTCGTAACATGGTATCCGATAATGTAAAAGCCATGGCATCACCAACTACGGTGAACAGCGAGAACAACAACCGAAAACGAACCCATGTGAAATATTTATGTGGTTGGAAAGGCCGTAGCACGCATGCTCATTCAGCAATGTAGCATCGTTGCCTTTGTTGGAAATACTAAATGTTTCCATAGTTGAAGTTTCTCTGTCCGTTTCTGCATAGTTGTTGAAGGTGTTCTATATCCTATGCATGATTTAGAAAAATGGATATTTTATCACAGAACAGATTTTTCGGAAGCAATTCCGAGGATACCATTTTAAATTATAACAAGGTGAAAGTATTTGAAACGCTAACTCTTAAAAGACAGAAGTAAATGCTACAAAAAACCTTCCATCTAGTTATAATCTAGTAAGCTGCTCAAAAATACATTTCTAATTCTGTTTGACTACACTTATAAGTTTTTAATAAGGTGTTTTACTATAAGTTATTAAAATTTATTTGGTAAAAAATTTACTAGCGGTTTATATGTTGTCAAGATAAGTTATTTGACATAGTATAAGTTGCTTTTAAAAAAGTGAAGTACTCACGCTTTTTTCATGAAAGATCTTTTTTTAATAAAATATTCTCCAAAGTATCCTTAATTCTTTCCTTTAATCTCTATCATGTATTCGCTATATTAAGATAACTTCTCATCCCTTATAATTTTTTGTTAAAATATGTTGAAAATTAAAATGACATTAAATATTTATTTTTTAGATTTCTTCTCTGGATAATATCAATTTTATAAATTATTAATATTATACTATTTGATAATTTTGAGAATAAAAATACTTTATAATATCAAATATATTAATAGTTTTAAGTTTCTCACAATAAGTATCCAAACAATTGAATAACTAATTTTTAAAATAACACCTGGCAAACTATAAGATTTTAAAACAGTTCACAAATTATAAAAGCTTATAATCTAGTTTTTATAACTTTAGTGAAAAACTCTCTCCGATGCTATGAAGAAATAGATATTTAGCTAAGGTCGACTCCCAGACATCATGAAGAGAAATTATTCTATTTGGTGCGAAGCTCAACATATTATATTTACCACTAAATAATAAGAAACGAGGTGAAAGGGTTACTTACTGACCGGCCACAGGATAAAGGCATAAAGCTAATGGAAATAAACGTGCAAAATCTAAAAACATAAATAAAAGTTGATAATCATGTGATCCTTTATCATTATTTCCTCCTAATTTTATTCGAATTCCTTGGAATTAACCGATCTCCTTGTGGACTGGGTTTTCAAATATTTTTTGTTTTGTTCCAACAATTATTACATTTGATGGGTTATGGGCCGAGCCATTGATCTCCTAGGCCCAAGTTCAGTTCGCAACAGACCAAGATAGCTATCGGTGGTTAAGGGCCAATGGCCTGATAACAAATTGTCTATTGAGTCGCAAAAAAAACTGGGTTCCTCTCAGATAAGACCCATAAAACATTCAATGCTCTCTATAAATAGATAGCTCCACCTCAGTTTTAAGGGATGTTTTCTTAAAGCAGTAAATGGTTCTTAAATCATTATAGCTTTCGAGCAACCGCTGACTTGAGTGTCGGAGAGCCTTCGCCGTGATACCTTCCGGCGCCTCTGACTTTGCTTTATGACGTAAGTAACAACCCACTCAAATTCTTATTGGAGCTCTCGCAGGATCCCAACTTATTCACTGAGTCTTCAAATCGGCCCATCCGATTTTTAGGCAACATCAGCTTGGCGCCGTCTGCGGAAAGTTACATCGTCATTCGAGAAGTCATACACCGCAAGCCCAAGGCCCCAGCGCGACCCAAGTTGCGACTCACTCAGGAGGCCTTGGAAACACTAATGGAGGAGATCACCACTCGAGCGGAGACTGGTAAACCATTTCGTGGCTTCTCATCGGTACAGAACTACATCAAATAGCGACTCATACACCCGAGATAAGGGTAGAGAGAAAAAGCGCCGGATAAATGATACAAGTACCTCGAATCACGACAATCCAAGAAAAATGCTCCACATAACGAAGATGAGGGCAATAGTAGCCTACGTTGCACCTCCCCGGGAAAAGCACTATCCAAGAGTCACATTCCCGATAATGGTTCTTGAACAATCAACGAGACGGAGAGTTAATGGGGAGCTTCGCCTGCTCGACAAAGTCCCTTCACAAATGACATCTTGTCCGAAACACTATCGAAGGGAGTGAAGTTGACTAATTTGTCGGATTTCGATGGTACAAGTGACCCGCAAGAAGATATTGATAAATTTTATGCGAAGCAGATCTGTACAGCATGAGCGATGCAGCTTATTGCAAGATCTTCCGTACCACTTTGTCTAGGCGTGCATTAACATGGTTCAACAAGTTCCCATCAGGAACCATTGCTAATCTGGAGCAACTCACTCAACGGTTCCTCCAAAAATTCTCGATCAATAAGAAAATATCCTAAAACGGCGGCTTACTTATTCAACATTGTTCAGAAGGAAGGAGAGAGTCTGAGAGAGTATGTCAAGCGGTTTACACACGGTGTTCATGAAGTCCCCCATGTCAGCCATGACTTACTGGCAGGGATAATGCAACAAAACCTTCGCCACAGAAAAGTCAAAGAATCGATTGCGGGAAAGCCACCTACAGATTTGGACGAATTGTTACAGAGGGCCGAGAAATACATACGCATAGAAGAATCTATCGAGCCACGATACTTGACAAAAAGGAAAAGAGACGACGAGAAGCCCTAAAATCGAAAAAGGGAAGAGAAGCGAAACACTCAAACCCCACATCATGAGCATACCTTCTCAATGCCAGGCTGGATGATATATTGATTATAACCGAAAAGCAAGGTCCGCTGCATCCTCCTCGCCCTATGCAGGAGAATGTGAATCGACAACGTTCTGATAACTACTGTAAATTTCACAAAGACGGGGAGCATACCACCTAAGACTGCTTCAGCTTGCGAGCAGAGATAGAAAATCTGATCAAACGGGGGTATTTGGAAAATTTTGTGGACAAATCCCGAAGTCAGAAACACAGTGACTAACATCGAAATGAGCATCCTATACATGACCAACCAAAAGGTCGAAATAATATTGCGAAGCAGGCCAAGAAATACGACAATTTACCGACTGAAGGAGTGATTGCAGTAATAACTGGGGGGCAAGCATGCGGCGACTCAAATAACGCCAGGAAAGCCCTTATACGGGTCGCGAGGGGAGGCAATGTGGCTAACATGCACATCCCCCATCAAGTTTTTGAAATAGGAACAACTCAAGATGACATATCCTTTAGCAACAGAGATTTGGAGACCCCGCGTGACCCTAATATAATGACGCGCTGGTCATTTCTTCCACAATTTCCAACTTCTGGATTAATAAAATTCTAGTGGATTCAGGAGGCTCGGCAGACATACTACTCTATGAGGCTTTTGCTAAGCTAGGGATGTCAGGCCCCGTGCTAATTACTAACAATTAACACATAATAAGCGCATAATCACGGAAGCTTTAAAATCAGGGCTTAAAATTTTTTCGAAATACAATGGGCCTGAACTTCAAATCATACATTCAAAATATTCAATACTTAAAATATGAGTTAACCACATAATTCAATTCAAAATACAGATCCCCATACACAAATAAAACACGCCAACAAAACAAAAGCAGGAAAAGAAATACGAGGTCAAGCCTCAGTACGAAGAGCTATCAAAGCAGTAAACATGCAACAAGCTATAATCAATGCTATGAATGCATGAGGGCTATCAAGAAATCGGATAGCTAGACCAGTCTATCAACTGGCAACTCAAATCAAGCCTCTATACCACACACAGCCAATCAGCCGGTGGAAATCATCGGTCCGTGATCATCGGGGCCCGTCAGCCCATCACAGCTCGGTGGTAGACACTCGAATCCGGTAGTCACCACTCCGACGATAGCGTTGGACTTTTCGGGCACGACTCAACAGTCGGCCAGTCGCAACGTGGCACCCAATCAGGTTATCAAATCAAATCTGTCAATTCAGGCTCAATATGTATGCATGAATGCTATTCAATATCCATGCTCAATGCATACAAGGCATAATACGTGAAAACAGAATATATATCTCAAGCAATTCATATGACTGTTCCACGTAACACATAGCAGCAACTTCACAGATTTCACAACATTGAAATATAGACATGTTCACGCTCAAGACTGCTAAGGGCTGCTCAATCGTACCTCGAATTCACAAATTCTACCTCACAAATTCAAACAGGACACGGCAGCACTCACGACCAGAAACCAGCAGCTTTCGCGATCTTCTTCAAGGTCGTTCTGCAGCTTCAAATGGGTAGCAATCGAAAAAGAAATTCACAAGGAACCCAGCGCCACCGAAAACACTCAAATCTTCGACGGAGAACGACGGAAAGCTAGGGAAGAAAACCTCGGTGAACAGTAGCTCGACGAGGGTTGAGAAAGAAGATAAGAAATATCTGGCTCTTAATCATTCTAAGTGTCGATCAACACCTCTATATACACATCTCAAATCTCTCGACTGCTGCTCACCAATCCAGTCGTCTTGAACAGTAGAAAACTTACGACTGGCACTCAAGATTCTCACAACAACCAGACACACAACTACAGTCGCAACTACCAGACGCAACTACCAGACGCAACTACCAGACGCAAGCTATCCAGTCGCAAGCTATCCAGTCGCAAGCTATCCAGTCGCAAGCGCTAAACAAAAGCTGGTAGAATCCTCAAAACTGGTACCAGACGCAATACTCGAAACGCAGCGTTTCAACTTAACCCTACGACGTCGCGTTGCTCCCTCGACTGGTTCCTCAAATCCACAGCTGGTCACCCAGTCGCAACACAATTCCTCTCGCGACTGATTCTTCCATTCTTCGACTGGTCATTCTCTCACGAGCGCAACGACTGCCAGACGCAACACAAGCGCAACAACTGCTTTTCCATTCCACCAGCTGCAAGCTACAGTAACCATCAAAATCCAAATCCTACCAATCGTTGGCTACAGCACGGTTGATCCAATATTTGGAGGAATTCGACAACTCTTAAATCTTCAAATTTCACGTGGCTAATCCCAAACAATAAAATTAACCAATAATCTAAATCTGAATCCTCACATTCTCCCCACCTTAAGGGATTTCGTCCTCGAAATCAAAGGTAAGCTCAGAGAAGAAAAACAACCAATCATGCAATTCAACGCCAGCAAGAACTCAAATTCGAAGCTAACACCAGAAGTTTACCTGGAAATGTTGCACGATCAGTGCTCAAACAGATGAGGCCAATCCTGCCGCATCTTTTCCTCAACCTCCCAGGTCGCTTCTTCTCGGCCATGCTTGCTCCATTGGACCATCACCAACGGAATTATCTTGTTTCTCAGCTGCTTCTCCTTCCTATCCAAGATCTGCACCGGATATTCAACATAATTCAAGGCAGAATCCAGCTCAACTTCGTCAGTTCTCAAAACATGGGACGGATCCGGCTCATATTTTCTCAACATGGACACATGAAACACGTCATGCATCGCGGCTAACTCCTCGGGCAGCCTCAATCTATAAGCCAACAATCCAATCCGCTCGATAATCTCAAAGGGACCAACGAATCTAGGAGCCAATTTGCCTCTAAATCGGAATCTCATCACGCTCTTGAAAGGAGAAATCTTAAGAAACACACGATCGCCTACCTCAAACTCTAACGGTCGACGTCTACGGTTCGCATAACTCGAGAAACGGTCTTGGGCAGCCTTCATTCTACTCCGGATCAAATCAATCTGATCTTTCATATGCTGAACAAACTCCGGTGTAGAAAGCTGTCTCTCACCAACTTCTTCCCAACAAATCGGGGATCTGCACTTACGACCATACAATGCCTCAAACTTGACATTTTAAATGTTAGCATAAGCTATTTTATGAAAGCTGATTTTACTAATTTCAGAAATGAGGTACGACGCAGCAAGTTCCAGCAGAAGTCACTTCAAGCGCAATACACGAGCAGATTTTAGAAATCTGTCGAAAATAATTTTAAGGAGAACAAAATGGTTTCTTTTAAAAAGTATTTGGAATATTTGCAAACTAAAATATTGAGGGGAAAATTTTACTAAAATTCATAACTTTAGGTAAGGTGTGTCATGCTTGATGATTACACCTCACCTGCCACTAATCCCTCCCATACAAATACTTGTTTTGAAGGAAAAGTTCATTTTCACTTACGAAAAGAAAACTCTTTTGTGTTCTCTCAAATATTTTCAAAGAAGCTCGTTGTGATTGCTTGAGGAGGAGGAACTCTGCAGGAATCAACTGCCGTTGTAAAGCTCAGTTCAAAGGCAAGTAAAATCCGATCCTTGCTACACCATTTCAAGCATTTATTGATTTTATCATTTCATGGATCTGCTTGCCTGTATGCTTGATAGGCAGAACTGGTATCGTAGATGTCGTTCGTGAGGTTGCAGCACCAAGTTCTTAGTCAGACTTTGTTTCCTATGCTAGCGACTAAATCTCATATTTAAAATCAGAAGTTTCATTTCAGATTCGTGTTTTTTGCTACACATCTGATTTTGGTCAGATTTCACATTATTAATCACTTCGCTGCTGAGTCGATTACGATTATTCATTGACCTCTGAGTTGACCAATCTAGTTGCGTTGACATCTGAGTTGACCAACGACATATGTTTCTTTTCCAAACACTATTTCTGTGGTGACATCTGTTGCCCGCTAGCACTATAATTTCATAGCCAAATCTGTTTCATTGTTAGCAATGTATTTCCGTAGTCAGATCTGTTTCACGCTAACGGTACTGTTATTTGTTGTCACATCTGTTTCAACGTTAGCGTTACACTCCAAATGAGAAAGCTGTTTTTCAATAGAAATCTGTTTTGCTTTCCAGTACAGTTTTCTTTAGAGAAATCTGTTTGCATTTCAGCAATCACTTTCCAGTAGTCAAATCTGATACACAGAAAGTTTTAAATTGGGATGCGAGTTTTAAAAGAAATGAATCCCGATGATTTTCAAAGGAGATTTCAAAGAAGATTTCAAAAGATAAGAGTTTAAATGAATAAAAGTTTATTTTGAGGATTTATGGCATAGATAACAGACGATCATAACGGAAGGGTGAGCAGCTGTCCAGATGTCAGTTGCCCTTTCATAAAGGAAGGGTGAGCAGTTGTCCAGATGTCGATTGTCCCTTCACAATGAGCTATATGCTAGAACTGATATAAGAAGTCATTTGATCAAGTGCACAACGGACCTAAGGAGAGCTTCTAAGCCATAAATCTTAAAGTACAAGAATTAAATGAAGGGATCTGGGCCATTATCCCCATATCCGAAGTTATGAAAGAAAGTTTTAAGAAAGTTTACGAAAGAATGTTTACGTTTAAATAAAGTTCCTTTAAACTCAGTTATGTAAATGTTCAGATGTCTGCCTGCGTTAAATGACTTTGTTATTACTCAGATTTTACTTGCTGAGCCCCTAGACTCATTAGCTTTTAAAATGGTACAGGTGAGACAGTTAAGGGACAAGCGGAAGGTGGAAGCTGAGACAGCTGTGTGGTGAAGTGTTTATCTATGGACAACGTTTCCCGTGTCTTAAATGTTATTTTCTTTTATCCTAGACATCTGTATTAGATCTATTGCAACAGTAGTAAATTCATATAGAATTTCAGATGTTGTAATATCACATTTGCAGTATATATATGAAATCTGTTTTCCGCAAATTTTCAGTACTTGGCGCCGAACGTGTGTATGTCGGATTTGTGTTTGTGTTTCGAAATATTTCTAAGTTATAAGAAATACAGCTTATAACAAATTGTCATTCAGCCCTTCTTTTTATTTCTAAAATTTTACTTCACCCCAAATCCGTGACCTGTGGGTTCGGGCTTCACAACATGGTATTAGAGCAATGTTCCTGAGATAAACACATGCACTGTCAGTTGGATCAGATTTCATCGACTGTTTCTCCAAAGTTGTGAGTTTATTTTTCAGAGCATTGTCTTAATTTTTAGCATGTTCTGATAATAATATGTGGTGGATTACGGGCTATAGATTATAAGATGTCAGGAAGAGGAAGAAGTAGAAGAGGTATTCCCTTAGAGGAAACCAGTCCTGATAGTAATGCTAGTATTGCTCAACTCTTAAGGTTGCTGGTAGAGCAAACCGGCAGAGGTAATGGCCAATCTTCTAGCAGTAGATGACCAAGCCATGATTATCCTCAAGAAAAGTTCAGAAGACAGAAGTCAAAGGAGTTTAGTTGTACAACGGACTCATTAGTTGCTGAAAGTTGGATCAAATCGATGGAGGTTATCTTTGAGTACCTCCAGATGCCAGATTTAGATAGGCCTAGGTGTGCTATCTACATGTTAAGAGATGACGCCATGATTTGGTGCGAAGGAGCTAAGCTGTCTGTGGATTTGTTGAATCTTACTTGGGCAGATTTCAAACAAGTATTCTTTGAGCAATACTTCACGGCAGACAAGAGGTCTGAATTGAAGAGGGAGTTTCTGACCCTGAAACAAGGAAGCATGACAGTACAGGAGTATGCACGGGCATTTGAAAGAGGGTGTTACTTTGTGCCTTTGATAGGTAACGACCCAGAAGAGAAGTTAACTCATTTTGTGGAAGGATTGAAGCCTATGTTCAAGATGAACGTTAGGCTATCTGTGCCCAATACTTATAGAGAATCAGTGGATAGAGAGAGCCCTGCGAATTGAAAGATACTGGAAGGATGTTGATGAAGAAAGGCAGCAGAAGAGGCAGGCCTTTCAGTAGAAAGATCAGAGGCCCTTCAAGAAGCAAAATAAGAATCAGCAGAGGCCTCAGGAGCAGAAACCTCTACCGATCCAACCCATTAGTGCAGTTCCAGCTAGCAACAGCATACCAGCGTATCCTAAGTGCCAGAAGACACACCCTGGTCAATGCAGACTTGGACAGAATGTCTGCTACAGATGTGGGTTGCCAGGGCATATCATGAAGAATTGCCCAAAGTCAAGGCAACTGGTGACCAGTAGAGCTTACGTAATGACAGCTGATCAAGCCAACCCAGACTCGACAGTAGTCACGGGTAAGATTATGATTTCTGGTTGCCTTCTATGGCTTTGATAGATTCAGGAGCTACTCACTCCTTTATAGCAGCCAAGTTTGCTAAGAAGTTACCCATTAAGCCTGACCAAGTAGCTATAGGCTTTTGTGTAACAGTACCTTCGGGAGAAGAGTTAGTATCCCATGACTTGTTTCAAGGTTTAGAACTTAGACTTCAAGGGGATTTGACTACTGTCAATTTAATTGTGTTACCAATGTCTGAGTTCGATATGATTTTGGAAATAGACTGGCTAATTAAGTATGGAGTAGTGATAGACTTTAAGCTTCGAACAGTAGTGGTTAATCCACCCAGAGGAGATCCTTTTAAGTTTGAAGCCAATCATGTTTGGAGTATTCCCCGTATTATATCAGCTCTTAAGGCTCAACGCTGTTTGAGGAAAGGAGGGGTAGGATTTTTGGCAAGCTTTTCGTCCTTACCAACGATTAGTAAGCCCCAAATTTCCGATGT
The DNA here is from genome assembly GCA_001598015.1 of Dorcoceras hygrometricum. NCBI lineage: Eukaryota > Viridiplantae > Streptophyta > Magnoliopsida > Lamiales > Gesneriaceae > Dorcoceras > Dorcoceras hygrometricum. The sequence continues at coordinate 223,967 of KV005682.1, forward strand.
GGAAGTGGTGAATGAGTTTCTTGAGTTTTTTCCAGAGGATATCCATGGATTACCACCAGACAGAGAATTGGAATTTTCGATTGACTTAGTTCCAGGAGCAGCTCCAGTTTCCAGACCACCCTACCGTTTAGCTCCATCAGAGATGAAGGAATTAAAGGAACATATACAAGATCTGTTGGATAAGGGATTTATTAGACCGAGCACTTCACCCTGGGGAGCCCCTGTTCTTTTCGATAAGAAGAAAGATGGAAGTCTGAGGTTATGTATAGATTATAAGGAGCTGAATAAGCTGACCATTAAGAATAAATATCCCCTTCCTATAATTGAGGATCTTTTTGACCAGTTTAGAGGATCGGTAGTCTTTTATAAGATTGATTTAAGGTCTGGTTACCACCAGTTAAAGATTAAGGCATCAGATATCAATAAGACAGCCTTCAGAACTCATTAGGGTCACTATGAGTTCTTAGTAATGCCTTTTGGAATTACGAATGCTCCATCAGCTTTCATGGATTTAATGAATATGGTTTTTCAACCATTTCTGGACCAATTTGTAGTTGTGTTCATAGATGACATCTTAGTGTATTCTAAGACCAGAATTGAGCATGTCGACCATTTGAGGACAGTGCTTCAAGTTTTGAAGAATAAGCAGTTGTTTGCTAAAATAGCAAGTGTGACTTCTGATTGAAGAAAGTAGCATTCTTATGTCATATCATATCTAAGGATGGATTAGAAGTTGACCCAGCTAAGGTAGAAGCTGTTCGTGACTGGCCAGTACCAAGATCTGTTTTAGAGATAAGGAGTTTCTTGGGTTTAGACGGATATTATAGGCGATTTATCCAAGGATTTTCTAAGATAGCTGTTCCCTTGACCTCACTGACAAGAAAGCTGGTTAAGTATGAATGGACTCTAGAATGTCAAATCAGCTTTGACAAGTTGAAGCAGAAGAATTATCCCACGCATGACCTAGAGTTGGCAGCCGTAGTTTTTGCCCTTAAGATTTTGAGACATTATCTCTATGGGGAGAAGTGTGAAATATTCACTGACCATAAGAGTCTCAAGTACTTCTTCACCCAGAAGGAACTGAATATGAGGCAGAGGAGATGGCTAGAGCTAGTAAAGGATTACGATTGCACAATCAGCTATCACCCAGGAAAAGCCAATGTGGTGACAGATGCCTTGAGTAGGAAATCTGTTGGATTAGCTCAGCTATTTGTCCAGAGACCATTGGCGTATGATATTGAGAAGTCTGGAATATAAGTAGTTCCCAATGGTAGTACTATGGTTTTGGCAGATCTCTCCATAAGGTCAAATCTGATAGATCAGATTCGTAAGGGACAACCAAAGGATGAGAAACTTCAGAAGTGGTTTAAAAACAAGATAGAGAGAGAGGCAGCAACCTCTACTTTTCTGAAGAAGGAATGATCAGATATCTGGGAAGAATTTGGGTGCCCCAAGTAGACACCTTGAGATCAGATTTGATGACGGAGGCCCATACAGTCCCATACTCTGTACATCCGGGGAGTACTAAGATGTACAAGGACCTACAGAAGTTGTATTGGTGGCCAGGAATGAAGCGAGACATTGCCAGATTTGTCTATAAGGTTTGGCTTGTCAATTGGTGAAAGCTGAACACCAAAGACCAGCAGGATTATTGAAGTCACTGCCTATTCCAGAATGGAAATGGGAGTGTATAGCGATGGATTTTGTAGTTGGTCTACCCAAGACTCTTCAAGGATATAACTCTATTTGGGTTATAATAGACAGACTCACTAAGTCTACTCACTTCTTACCAGTTAAGACAACATACGATATGAGCAGGTATGCAGATTTGTATGTAAAGGAACTAGTGAGGCTGCATGGTGTTCCAGTTTTCATAGTATCGGATAGAGATCCGAAGTTTACCTCAACTTTTTGGAAAAGTTTGCATAGAGCTTTGGGTACGAAGTTGACCTTTAGCACAGCCTTTCACCCCCAGACAGATGGACAATCTGAAAGGGTGATTCAGATTTTAGAAGATTTGCTTAGAGCATGTATTGTGGATTTTTCAGAAGGTTGGGATTTAAAGCTACCATTGGTAGAATTTGCGTACAATAACAATTTTCAAGCATCTAGCTAGATGGCTCCATATGAAGCTCTCTATGGCCGCAAATGTAGAACACCTCTTCACTGGGATGAAGTTGGTGAGAGAGCTGGTTTAGGACCAGATGTAGTGGAGCAAACAGCAGAAGCTGTTAGAAAGATAAGAAAACGAATGAAAGCTGCTCAAAGTCGGTATAAGAGTTACGCAGATAATAGGAGAAGAGAGCTGAGTTTCGAAATCGGCGATCATGTATTTCTGAGAATTGCTCCAATGAAAAGATTAATGCGTTTTGGGAAGAAAGGAAAGTTGAGTCCAATATATATTGGACCATATGAGATTTTAGAAAGAATAGGAACGCTAGCTTATCGTTTATCACTGTCCCCGCAGTTGTCAGCAGTGCATAGCGTTTTTCATGTTTCAGCTTTGAGGAAACGGGGGTATTTGGAAAATTTTGTGGACAAATCCCGCAGTCAGAAACACAGTGACTAACACCGAAATGAGCATCCTATACATGACACAACCAAAAGGTCGAGATAATATTGCAAAGCAGGCCAAGAAATACGACAATTTACCGACTGAAGGAGTGATTGCAGTAATAACTGGGGGGCAAGCATGCGGCGACTCAAATAATGCCAGGAAATCCCTTACACGGGTCGCGAGGGGAGGCAATGTGGCTAACATGCACATCCCCCATCAAGTTTTTGAAATAGGAACAACTCAAGATGACATATCCTTTAGCAACAGAGATTTGGAGACCCCGCGTGACCCTAATATAATGACGCGCTGGTCATTTCTTCCACAATTTCTAACTTCTGGATTAATAAAATTCTAGTGGATTCAGGAGGCTCGGCAGACATACTACTCTATGAGGCTTTTGCTAATCTAGGGATAAGCAACACCCAGTTAACACAGGTGAATACTCCACTGGTCGGTTTCTCGGGTACAGTGGTGGAGGCCTTAGGTGTAACGCCCCAAAATCCATGGGACCACCTATATGAATCTTATTTATTTCAAGGGTCAAATTTACATTTTAAATGTTAGCATAAGTTATTTTATGAAAGCTGATTTTACTAATTTCAGAAATGAGGTACGACACAGCAAGTTCCAGCAGAAGTCACTTCAAGCGCAATACACGAGCAGATTTTAGAAATCTGTCGAAAATAAATTTAAGGAGAACAAAATGGTTTCTTGTAAAAAGTATTTGGAATATTTGCAAACTAAAATACTGAGGGGAAAATTTTACTGAAATTCATAACTTTCATGCTTGATGATTACACCTCACCTGCCACTAATCCCTCCCATACAAATACTTGTTTTGAAGGAAAAGTTCATTTTCACTTACGAAAAGAAAACTCTTTTGTGTTCTCTCAAATATTTTCAAAGAAGCTCGTTGTGATTGCTTGAGGAGGAGGAACTCTGCAGGAATCAACTGCCGTTGTAAAGCTCAGTTCAAAGGCAAGTAAAAGCTGATCCTTGCTACACCATTTGAAGCATTTATTGATTTTCTCATTTCATGGATCTGCTTGCCTGTATGTTTAAAGTTATGTTTAAGTTCATGTTTAAGAAGATTTACGAATGATCAAGAAAAGAAAGATTGGGTTCAAAGTTATGTTTTCTGCTTCCAAAGTTTTCCAGAATGTTTTAAGAAAGTTTGAGGATGTTTAAAAGTACTGAGGACTTCAGATTTGAGTCACGTATGTTCATGAATGTTCTTCTTTCTGGTGAATGGTAACATCTGAACTCGACTCTATGTAATCGGAGATGCTATTCGAATCAGAAACTAAGTCTGGTTTGATAGGCAGAACTGGTATCGTAGATGTCGTTCGTGAGGTTGCAGCACCAAGTTCTTAGTCAGACTTTGTTTCCTATGCTAGCGACTAAATCTCATATTTAAAATCAGAAGTTTCATTTCAGATTCGTGTTTTTGCTACACATCTGATTTTGGTCAGATTTCACATTATTAATCACTTCGCTGCTGAGTCGATTACGGTTATTCATTGACATCTGAGTTGACCAATCTAGTTACGTTGACATCTGAGTTGACCAACGACATATGTTTCTTTTCCAAACACTATTTCTGTGGTGACATCTGTTGCCCGCTAGCACTACAATTTCATAGCCAAATCTGTTTCATTGTTAGCAATGTATTTCCGTAGTCAGATCTGTTTCATGCTAACGGTACTGTTATTTGTTGTCACATCTATTTCAACGTTAGCATTACACTCCAAATGAGAAAGCTGTTTTTCAATAGAAATATGTTTTGCTTTCCAGTACAGTTTCCTTTAGAGAAATCTGTTTGCATTTTAGCAATCACTTTCCAGTAGTCAAATCTGATACACAGAAAGTTTTAAAATGGGAAGCGAGTTTTAAAAGAAATGAACCCCGATGATTTTCAAAGGAGATTTCAAAGAAGATTTCAAAAGATAAGTTTATTTTGAGGATTTATGGCATAGATAACAGACGGTCATAACGGAAGGGTGAGCAGCTGTCCAGATGTCAGTTACCCTTTCATAAAGGAAGGGTGAACAATTGTCCAGATGTCGATTGCCCCTTCACAATGAGCTATATGCTAGAACTGATATAAGAAGTCATTTGATCAAGTGCACAACGGACCTAAGGAGAGCTTCTAAGCCATAAATCTTAAAGTGCAAGAATTAAATGAAGGGATCTGGGCCATTATCCCCATATCCGAAGTTATGAAAGAAAGTTTTAAGAAAGTTTACGAAAGAATGTTTACGTTTAAATAAAGTTCCTTTAAACTCAGTTATGTAAATGTTCAGATGTCTGCCTGCGTTAAATTACTTTGTTATTACTCAGATTTTACTTGCTGAGCCCCTAGGCTCATTAGCTTTAAAAATGTTGCAGGTGAGACAGTTAAGGGACAAGCGGAAGGTGGAAGCTGAGACAGCTGGGTGGTGAAGTGTTTATCTATGGACAGCGTTTCCCGTGTCTTAAATGTTATTGTCTTTTATCCTAGACATTTGTATTAGATCTATTGCAACAGTAGTAAATTCATATAGAATTTCAGATGTTGTAATATCACATTTGCAGTATATATATGAAATCTGTTTTCCGCAAATTTTCAGTACTTGGCGCTGAACGTGTGTATGTCGAATTTGTGTTTGTGTTTCGAAATATTTCTAAGTTATAAGAAATACCGCTTATAACAAATTGTCATTCAGCCCTTCTTTTTATTTCTAAAATTTTACTTCCCCAAATCCGTGACCCCGTGGGTTCGGGCTTCACATTAGGGGAGATCGTTCTTCCTATTTGTTTGGGCTCACGTCCCCAAAGGTCCACTAGAATGATCAAATTCTTGATTGTCAATTATCCGTCAGCATATAATGTGATATTGGGAAGACCAAGTCTCAATGCATTACAAGCAATAGCATCAACCTACCATATGAAATTAAAGTTCCTGGCCCTAAACGAAGTAGGGGAAGCCATCAGTGACAGCCGTCTTGCAAGATAATGTCATGCGATTACCTTGCAAGAACAAAAAAAAACTAAGCCCAAGTGAGACTTCACCAGTACACGTGAACAGCAAAAGGGGTAAAAACCCACCTGACGAAGAAGTTCACATGCTAGAGGGAGAACACATGGATAAAGAAAGAATAATAGTAACTGAAACCCTTAAACGCATCACACATTCGGAAGATACAATGAAAACCCTCAAAATCGGGACAGAACTGCCTCTCGACTTAGAAGAGAAATTGGAAATCTTTCTCCGACATAACACGGACATATTCGCTTGGGGTGACAAAGCTCTCCCGGGAATTCCTCCTGAATATGCGCTCCACCATCTTCATGTAGATCCGAGGTGGAGACCTATGAAACAGAAGAAAGAGCATTTGGCCCAGGGAGAAATCGGCACATTGCTGCAGAGTTGGACAAACTCCTAAAGGCAAATTATATCTGACCAGTGTCCTACCCATAATGGTTATAAAATGTTGTGTTGTTACCGAAGCCAGGAGGGAAGTGGCAACTCTGTGAAGACTTCCAGACTTTAATAAAGCTTGCCCCTATGATCCTTTCCCACCGCCACAAATTGACCAGTTAGTTGATTCCACGGTAGGATGCGAGCTTCTCAGTTTCCTTGATGCATACCAAGGATATAACCAAATAGGCTTGGCCCCTGAAGACCAAGAAAAGGCAAGTTTTGTCACTGATCGAGGAATTTAATGTTATGAAGTGATGCCTTTCGACCTAAAAAATTCCGGAGTTACTTATCAGCGGTTATTGAACACCATGTTTCTGTTAGAGTAGATTCCCAACTAGCCAACTTGTGGCGTGTGTGTTTTATAGACTCTTGTATATGACAATCTTTATTTATGAAATACGCATTTATTTATGGCATTCTTTATTTTCATTATGTTTATAATGTTAACAATTGTGTTGGATAAAGACCTAGAATACATCATAGTGTATGTTAGATGTGATAGTGGATATGATGGCTATCATGAAACACATCTAATAGTCACTGTGTATTCTGAATTCGTTCCTAGTCGATTGGACCGTCAAAATGAGAATAAGGCCTCCCGAGCTTGAGACTAGCATCTGCGATGTGAAGTACCATGCTTCATTGGTAGGGAACATTGTGATGTTTTGAGCATGCAGATGGATAGGGACCTGGTGATCTATCGAACTACCCTCGTTCGAACTTTTCAAGTGGTTACCATTTGTCGAGTGGATAAGTCCGAGGTCTTGGTTGTACTGATTAGTCCTCACTACTCGAAACGTCATTGAGACTCTACATGATAGACGTCTCACTTTGACCCGTTTGTCGAATCATTTGGGGTCATTAGGCGGCGGGATTGGGTGAGGTCCCGATACATGTAGGAGTCGATGCTTCGTTGTCGAGGATTCACCGCTCGCTTACATGCGTGGATATCCTATGCTATCTGAGGAGATAATAGTGTATAAATCTCTGGCCAGAGTACTAGAAGTGTTTTAGGTAAATTGGTTTACCTAGTAACACTCGCGATGTCACTATTCGATCTCCAAGATGTATGCATAGCTATCGGATCTCTAGCGACTCTCGATTTACCAATGGTCGTTGATCTGATCGGGAAATATCAACAATGGGTGTACGCCGATGCTATCCGTATACATGGCCCGGCTCATATTATTGAGGGGGTCATGTATGACCGAAAAGCTGTCCACGCCATTGACAATTGTTGTGAGTCGGTTGGAACTCCCTTTAACGTTGGCTCATATTATTGGGGACGTTAAGGGGACCGTCCTTCACGACTCAACATTGATGGGTCATCTTGACACGTGATAGTAAACGGCGTCCTATTATTGGGCCCTTACTGGACGTGAGGTGAATGCATGGAGGTTGCACCGGTTGTAATTGAAAACTACCTTTTGGGAGTCATGGTTGGCTGATATTATTCGGGACCATGATCGCTTGATTGGGCTCCGTGTACCCACTAAGAAAACTTGCTTTCCCGATTTAATTAGAGGGTGGTGAAATCGTTAAAATAGTGGGAGGGTAATTCATAAAACTTAACGACCTTGTTTTTTGTCTTAGCATTATTTCTTATATAGTTAGTAATGTATGTCTGTTTTTCTTTCAGTATAAACTGCTTTATAATGTCTTCGATCAAAAACCCACTCGCTGCTATACTGGATAGCAACAAGTTCACCGGTCTGAACTACCAATACTGGCTTCGAAACCTCAACATTGTGTTGTCTTCGGAGAAACTTCTTTATACGATAGAGAAGAGCCCTCCGAAGGAAGCCCCTGCCGATATCAGCCCTGAGGAGCTGACTACGCTTCAACAATGGTGGGACGACGAGCTTAAGACTCGATGCTATGTGATGGCATCGATGTCCAACGAAATGCAACGGCGCTTTGAGAAGACAAAGTATGCTGCTGACATACTATTTCATCTCAAGGAACTGTATGGAGAGAACTCTCGACATGAGAGGTTCACCGCTGTCAAGGAGCTTATGACGAGCCGCATGCGCGATGGGACTTCGGTCCGCGAGCATGGGGTTCGTATGATTGGGCTCGTTGAAAATCTGGCGGGCCTCGATATCACACTTCCACACGAGCTGTCTGTGGATGTGCTTCTCCTCTCACTGCCCGCTGCATTCGACCCCTTTGTGGTCAACTTCAACATGAACAAGCTGGCAGCCACCCTTGAAGAGGTGGTTAACATGCTTGTAGTGTTCGAATGAACCATAAAGAAGGACAAGCCCGTCCTCCTTATGGGCTCTTCTTCCTCTGCGAAGAAGGGGCCCAGACGCAAGGGTAAGAAGCGTTCTGCCCCTACGAAGGAGAAAAAGCCCACTAAGAAGCCAAAGGCAAAAGCTTCCAAGCCAAACAAGTCCGAGGATGTTTGCCACCACTGCCACAAGCCTGGGCATTGGAGGAGGAACTGCAAGGAGTACCTCGAGCAGTTGCGAACTGCGAAAGGTATGTTCTATATCGAAATAAATATGTCTCTTAATTCGACTTCTTGGGTACTTGATACCGGATGTGGATCTCATATCTGCAATGATTTGCAGGTGATGACAAGAAGCCGACGTCTTAGAGAGGGTGAGACCCACTTGAGGCTGGGCAATGGAGCAAGAGTTGCTGCAGTAGCTATAGGAGATGTTTATTTATTTCTATCGTCAAATTTTAAGTTGTTATTGAAGGATGTTTTATTTGTTCCCGAATTAATAAAGAACATTATTTCTGTTTCTATGCTTGATAGTGATGGATACTCTTGTATGTTTGCTAATTAGATTTGCAATATTTACAAGAATGAATGTTTAATTGGAATTGGGGAACGCGAAAAGGATTTATACACCTTAAAATTAAAAGACGTTCCAACTCGCGATGTCGAAGCACATAAAAAAACGATTAAAAGGAAACACGATAACTTGAACCCAGCACAACTTTGGCACGCTAGGCTAGGCCACATTTCTCTAAGTAGGATGAACAAGTTAGTTAGGAGTGACATGTTTGATCTGTCAGACATTAACTCCCTACCGACTTGTGAGTCTTGTCTCAAGGGAAAGATGACTAAACAACCAAGAAACACGATAACTTGAACCCAACACAACTTTGGCACGCTAGGCTAGGTCATATTTCTCTAAGTAGGATGAACAAGTTAGTTAGGAGTGACATGTTTGATCTGTCAGACATTAACTCCCTACCGACTTGTGAGTCTTGTCTCAAGGGAAAGATGACTAAGGTCCACACTAGTGGATAAGACTCCATATGAGATATGGATGGGCAAACCACCCAAGTACTCATTTATGAGGATTTGGGGATGGGATGATCCTATGCTATCTGAGGAGATAATAGTGTATAAATCTCTGGCCAGAGTACTAGAAGTGTTTTAGGTAAATGGGTTTACCTAGTAACACTCGCGATGTCACTATTCGATCTCCAAGATGTATGCATAGCTATCGGATCTCTAGCATGTGTGGATATCCTATGCTATCTGAGGGGATAATAGTGTATAAATCTCTGGCCAGAGTACTGGATGTGTTTTAGGTAAATGGGTTTACCTAGTTACACTCGCGATGTCACTATTCGATCTCCAAGATGTATGCATAGCTATCGGATCTCTAGCGACTCTCGATTTACCAATGGTCGTTGATCTGATCGAAATATATGTGTTGAAAGGACCGTACTGTACGCTAACCACGACCAACTGGTTCTTGTAGGCAATATCAGTGATACCTAGGGGATCATGGGGCGATGTTGCTAGGCGCTTTACCATGATCCGATGGGCGAGTCCGAAATTGTGATTTCGGAGCCGCAATGGTTGTGGGCTCACGGCTAGCTGTATCCCTGAACCATTGAGGGTCACACAAGTACTGGATTCATGATTCCCGCACGGAAACTGAGCTCAATGTGTTGAGCACTTGAGGAGGATTTTAGGGAGTGCGACTTCCTAAAAGTCAACAGGGGTCAAATTGCGATTTCCTACTGTTGAGGGGCAAAACCGTCATTTTGGACTAGGTATCTGAAAAATTGTTTTTCGCATCATAACGTTCAGTTTTGGAAACTGAGTCGATCGGTCCGATCTGATCGTCGATCGGAGTTATGATGAAACCGTGGTGAATTAAACGAGCCTAATGTTCATATGGACCCGGGTTTGACCCAAGTCCATTGCGCCGGTTCAAGCTCATCTACCATCTTTATTAATTAAGTTGGTTAGGGCTTAATCACACACACAACATAACAACTAACCCTAGCCTCCAAGACCTAAGTCTCAGCCGCCCCTCCACCTCTCCTCCCTCACGGCCACGCGCCGCCGTCCGCGCCACCACGCGTCGCTGCCCCGTGATCGGACTTGCTCCGATCGTCGTGCTGAGAAGATTTCGTCCATGATAAAATCCGTCAAGTACTGAGGAAATACCACATAATCCGGGATATTGTGGCTAGAGGTGACATAGCAGTTGAGAGAGTCGCCTCTGCGGACAACGTTGCTGATCCACTTACGAAGCCCTTTCCAGGACCGTTGTTTGAAAAACATCGCGAAACAATGGGACATCATTATGAGTAGTTGGCTATAGGGCAAGTGGGAGATTGTTAGAGTAGATGCCCAACTAGCCAACTTGTGGCGTGTGAGTTTTATAGACTCTTGTATATGACAATCTTTATTTATGAAATACGCATTTATTTATGGCATTCTTTATTTTCATTATGTTTATAATGTTAACAATTGTATTGGATAAAGACCTAGAATACACCATAGTGTATGTTAGATGTGATAGTGGATATGATGGCTATCATGAAACACATCTAATAGTCACTGTGTATTCTGAATTCGTTCCTAGTCCATTGGGCCGTCAAAATGAGGATAAGGCCGCCCGAGCTTGAGACTAGCATCTGCGACGTGAAGTACCATGTTTCATTGGTAGGGAACATTGTGATGTTCTGAGCATGCAGATGGATAGTGACCTGGTGATCTATCAAACTACCATCGTTCGGACTTTCCAAGTGGTTACCATTTGTCGAGTGGATAAGTCCGAGGTCTTGGTTGTACTGATTAGTCCTCACTACTCGAAACGTCATTGAGACTCTACATGATAGGCGTCTCACTTTGACCCATTTGCCGACTCATTTGGGGTCATTAGGCGGCGGGATTGGGTGAGGTCCCGATGCATGTAGGAGTCAATGCTTCGTTGTCGAGGATTCACCGCTCGCTTACATGCGTGGATATCCTATGCTATCTGAGGAGATAATAGTGTATAAATCTCTGGCCAGAGTACTAGAAGTGTTTTAGGTAAATGGGTTTACCTAGTAACACTCGCGATGTCACTATTCGATCTCCAAGATGTATGCATAGCTATCGGATCTCTAGCGACTCTCGATTTACCAATGGTCGTTGATCTGATAAAAGTCAACAGGGGTCAAATTGCGATTTCCCAAAGTTGAGGGGCAAAAACTGTCATTTTGGACTAGGTAATCTGAAAAATTGTTTTTCACATCATAATGTTCAGTTTTGGAAACTGAGTCGATCGGTCCGATCTGATCGTCGATCGGAGTTATGATGAAACCGTGGTGAATTAAACGAGCCTAATGTTCATATGGACCCGGGTTTGACCCAAGTCCATTGCGCCGGTTCAAGCTCATCTACCATCTTTATTAATTAAGTTGGTTAGGGCTTAATCACACACACAACATAACAACTAACCCTAGCCTCCAAGACCTAAGTCTCAGCCGCCCCTCCACCTCTCCTCCCTCACGGCCACGCGCCGCCGTCCGCGCCACCACGCGTCGCTGCCCCGTGATCGGACTTGCTCCGATCGTCGTGCTGAGAAGATTTCGTCCATGATAAAATCCGTCAAGTTTTCTAGTGCAGATTGGCGGAGGAAGATTGATTCCGGTCGTGGACCTGATTGGATGATCTACCGCCGCCTACCGACAAGAGACAGATTTTCCCTGTGAAATCTGGTTGGAGTCAGGCACCTAGACGCCAGTAAGGCAACAAATCTATGAACACCCTATGTATGTTTGTAGATTTATATTGATATATTGAACGCTTTCCGGGGCTATTTTTGATTTCCGTTGCGCCCCAGGGAAGTGGGATCCGGATCCTCCACAGTATGCCAACAGTTTCATCAATTGATTGGACGCAACATGGAAGTCTATATAGATGACATGCTCGTAAAAAGCACCAAAACAACAACCCACTTGAAGGATGAAAAGAACCAGACTCTATAATCTTTTTAAAAAAAAACATGTGCGAAAAAACATAAACTTAAAGTATGGCTCGTTCCCTTTTAAAATAATTCTAAGTTGTTTTCTCACCCATACTTCAAACATAAATAAAGGAATATTTAAAAACGTTAAAACATCCAACTGGAATAATAATCGTCTGAGTAAAAATACTGAAAGTAGACATGTTTAAAACCAACATCTAACTGTATCATCTCAAAAATAACATTGTTGCGATCAAGGGGTACTGCTGCAACAGGCACTCAGATGTCCTCACCGCCATTCGGTGTAAACTCAGCAGGATCATCACCTACACCATTTAAACCTAGTGAGCCTAGAGGCTCAGCATGCTCTATCGTATATCATAACAAGGTACATACTAATAAAATCGCATGCAAGCACATACTTGTAATAAAATAACGTTAAAACATGAATGCATGCATGATCTTAAAACATTGCTTCATACATTTCATATCATAACATAACATATAACATGTATAAGGCATGACATAACGTAACATGAAAAACATATGAGTCGTATCCTGAAGTGTGACCATAGTCGATTGATCAATCTATAAACAAACGTACGTGGCGGTGTGGTTCACCCGACCTCGAGCCGGGATCCCTATATGTCACACATCTATGCTGTCACTTTACCATGATATCGACACATGGATCCATAAGCTGCCACTTCACCATGATATCACACATGGATCCATAAGCTCATCATACATTGACAGAAGTTCAATGGGCCCGGTATCCCGCATCCCCTCATCATCATTTGTCAGAAATCATTCAATTCCTCGAGTTTTGTCTTTTAAAAGAACATGCATTTGACATTCATAAAACATTCATGACGCATACATTTCGTAAAATTATGCAAGTTTAAAAGCTCAGCCCGTTAATGTATAATTAATCATTTCATTTAAAACATTTACGTACATAGCATACTACATATATACATAATTATACATTTACGGGATTCTATATTTTTTTACTTCGGTCAAGGAATGGTTCTGGGGCCTGGACCATTACTTCTAGACTAAACCTCATTCTTAACTCAGACGATGAAACGAATGTTCACCCTTCTAAAACCCTGACTATTTTAATTAAATTTTGACTTATTTAAAATTTATCTTTGACTTATTAAAATCAATTGACTTATTAAAATCAATTTTGACTTTTAAAATCAATTTAAATTAATTTTGACCACAAAAGTCGATTTTGACCAATTTAAATCCACAAATCAATTTTGACTCAATTAAAATTCCAAAGGCCCCAATTTTGACTTCAAATTAAAAAATAAACATCCAACTCAATTAAAATTAAAAGTTGACACAATTTAATACATCTGATTATTTTCTTTAAAATTGGACCCTTAACTTAAAATTAAAATAACCGGTCCATAACTAAAATAGGTCGGACCAACTTTAAAACATTTTGACTCGACACACTACGAACTGACCCCGATCCAACCTAACCCGCCAAACCGGTCCAATTGAACCGGTCGGTCCAAGACATAAAATTAAACCTTTAAAATTTCTAATTTACTTCATCCTTTGCTAAAAATTCAAACATTTAAAATTTAACTAAATAAAGACCAATTGACCAATTTTGACTTCAAAATTTGATAAAAGTATTAGGCCAATAAATAAAAAGATTTTGACTTTAAAATTTTGACTTTAAAATATTCGTCCAATACGCTAAAATTGCCAAAATCCCATAAATTAAATAAAATCTTAAATGCTGGAAAACATCTTAAAATATGCTTAAAACATCAAATAAAATCATCCATGATCTTTGCAAACTCTAAGACTTGAAATCTTAATTTTCACAAAAATGACCCGACGAGGCTCATTTCGAACGACAAAACGGTAAAAATCATTAAAAATTCATTTACTAACCAAATTACTCCCTATTTAGATCCACATCACCCTAACTCAATATACTAGTCACTGGAGCAGACTGCAACCAGGACACATGCTAGCCATAAAATTCATAACTAATTCATTCCTCGACCAAATCACTTGTCGTTTGGACCTACGTGACCCTAACTCAATGGGAATATCCTGCAATCAACCTAGACCACACAGACCGCAAGGATCGACGTATCCGACTCCAACAACTCTACTGTCGCACACACACGACAAGCTAGGACACGTGCTGATAATAAAATTCGTAAGTAATTAATTCCTTGACCAAATCGCTTTCCGTTTGGACCTACGTGATCCTAACTCGATGGACTAACTACCTGAACCACCTTAGACCAAACACTAGCCCCATGAATCGCCCATGACCGAAGCTTCACAAGAAGAGAATCAAATACGTTTTGAAAACTATGAAACATGCATGGATCTCAAACATTATGCATAGATCTGAATAAATCACATACCAATCATGTATTGAACATTAAAAATAGTTTACTATGGCTTAAATGGTAAGAAAAAGAATCGATATTACATGTCTGGTTCGTAGGGAAGGTAGATCTGCGAGTTACCGACGTTGTAGACACGAGATCGGGGCACGACCGGCTTTGGATCATCAAAATTCACCAACCTTGGAGGGAATTCAAAATTTTTGCTTGAGGGGAAGGATGATGGTGATTATGGAGGCTAGGTTTAGATTCAACTTTGGTGTTTAAGAAAAATGAATGTGACTAATATGACCCCTATTGATTTAATTAAGTAAAGGAGATAGAAAAAGACATGCTAGCCCCTCCATTTAATTGAAAAGATAATTAAAACTTTGACTTGGCATTGAAAATGGCTAATTTTTCGAAATTAAAGCCCCCTCGAATTTTAAAACACCTTAAATCAATAAAACAGCCCGTATATGCGAAAAACGGGTTCCCCTCAAAATACTAGTAAAGTCCTCATTTTCTTAAATTATTGCTTAAAATAAAATAAATTTATTCTTAAAAATCTACTTAAAAATCTCAAATTATTTTCATTCCGGTCGACCCTAATCTCGTCCACGCATCCGTAATTCAAACAGGCTGTAAAACAAGTCATGCATACCATGCACAGAAAATCATAAATAAATCATGAAAGATGGCATGTAATCATCTAAAATTATTTTCCCCTTAGTATGAACTCATTTCTACGTAATCAGGATTTCGGGGCGATACAAAGGATCTTGAAGAATGCTTTGAGATTTTGAGAAAATACAGAATGAAGTTGAATACTGAAAAGTGCACCTTTGGCGTACGCGGGGGAACTTTCTTGGTTTTATGGTGTCGGAAAGAGAAATAGAAGCCAATCCTAAAAAAAATAAGCATATTCTAAGCATGAAACCTCCAAAAACTGTGAAAGGAATCCAGGAATTAGCTGGTCGATTGGCTGCACTTAATCGTTTCATCTCCCGATCGACGAATAAAGGGCTCCCGTTCTTCAAAATTTTGAGACAAGGAAAGGGATTTCGGTGGATCGATGAGTGTCAGCAAGCCTTCGAAGATTTGAAAAGACATCTCATGGCCCCACTGTTGGTTAAACCAAGAGAAGGGGATACCCTATTAGTATACTTGGCAGTATCTGCAGAAGCAGTGAGCGCGGTGTTGGTATCAGAGGAAGGTCGTGTGCACAAGCCCGTATATTATATTAGCCGAACGCTGCATGGGTCCGAGCTCAAGTACACGAATATTGAAAAATTGGCTTTAGCTTTGGTAACAGCGGCTAGGAAATTACGTCCTTATTTTCAATCTCATCAGATAGTAGTGCTGACAATCAAACCCTGAAGCAAATATCTCCAGCCCCGAAGCCAGTGGCCGGATGATAAAATGGGCCGTGGAAATAAGCGAATATGGATTGAATTTCGCTCACGCCCAACGATTAAAGCGCAATCTTAGAAGACTTTGTTGTTGAGATGACTACGACTGAGGAAGGAACCTCCACCTCTGCCTGGATGCTGCACGTAGACGGATCGTCAACATCAGTAGGGAGTGGAGCGAGAATACTATTGGAGAGCCCGCAAGGAGATAAGATTCAATACGCCATCAAGTTTCTCTTTGCTGCCTCGAATAACGAGGCTGAGTATGAAACCATCATCACAGGCATTAAATTTTCTTTGTCGGCAGGAGTACGAAAACTGGTGATACATAGTGACTCACAACTTGTGGTCAATCAAATCCGTGGAGATTATGAAGCCAAAGAAGAGAGTATGATGAGATACTTGACTCAGGTAAATGAGTTACTCGCTCGATAAAGCAGATACCTCGGATAGAGAACGAAGAAGCGGATTATCTCGCCAAGATGGCTAGCTAAATAGCCAATATCGATAGCCAAAAAATTACATTTCTAACTATTAGTAGAAAAAAGAATGAAGAGAGTCACCAGAATATCTTCTGTGCTCAAGAGGAACCAAGCTGGAAGGACGATATCATCTACTATCTCAAGCATGGAACCCTCCTAATTGACCGTGCCGAGGCACACAAACTCAGAATGAGAGTTGCACGTTTCACCATCCTCGATGGGGAGTTATACAAAAGAGGCTACTCACAACCATATCTAAAGTTCTTAAGTCCATCAAATGCGGAGTACGTACTCCGTGAAATTCATGAAGGGATTTGTGGGAGTCATTCTGGTGGTAGATCATTGGCTGGCAAAGCACTGCGGCAAGGCTACTTTTCGCCTACTATGAAACACAATGCCGTGGATCTCCCAAAACATTTTCGGGCGTGCCAGGAGCATGCAAGCTTGCATCATCAAGCTGCAACACTTTTACAACCGTTAGCAACACCTTTACCTTTTGCCCAGTGGGGAATGAACTTAGTAGGCCCATTTCCTCAAGCCATCGGGCAATGAAAATTTCTGATTGTCACCGATTATTTTACTAAATGGGTGGAAGTAGAACCATTGGCTAAAATATCCGAAAGAGAAGTGATAAAGTTTCTGTGGCAAAACATAGTGTGCCGGTTCGGAATCCACCAAGCCCTAATTTCGGATAATGGAACACAATTCTCAGGGTCAAAGGTAAAGAAATGGTGCAGAGAGCTGTCGATCAAACAGTTCTTCACTTCTGTGGGGAATCCCCGAGCCAATGGCCAAACTGTGTCACTAATCGTACTCTTGTATACCATCTCAAGGTCCACATAGGCAACGCCAAGGGGAAATAGGTAGACGTATTTCCGAGTGTACTGTGGGCATATCAAACCATCCCACGAACGTCAACCGGAGAATCTCCTTTCAACCTGTCATATGGGACTGAAGCCGTGACACCCGCAGGATAGGGAACAATCATGGAGAGTGAAATAATATGCACCATCCACAAATGATCAAGCTCTCCGAATTTCCTTGGATCTCATAGAAGAGTTGCGGGATGAGGTATCAACTCGAGCTGAAAGATACATCCTGTATGGCTCGTGCATACAATGATAGAGTCAAACCAAGGAACTTTCATGTAGGAGACCTAGTCCTAAGAAGAGCAAACATCTTGAAGCCGGTGGCCAAACTTGATCCAAAATGGGAAGGTTCTTACAAAGTCATAGAGATTGTCAAAGCAGGAACTTATCGCCTCCAAAACATAGATGGGAAGATATTACTGAGGCCATGGAATGTGGCCAACTTGAAGAAACTTTATGCGTAGAGCGCCAATAGAAGTACAACAGCCACTTCAATTTTTTTCTCTTCTCATGCGTTTTTATCAAGTTTTGTCAATAAAATTTGCAAGTTTTTTCCCAGAGATTTTCTTTTTCTACATATGCAAATAATACAACATTTCCACACAATGGAAGCTCTCCACGTTTAGACATCAACGATCCAAGCTGTCGTGAAAGGCAACCCGAATGTAAGAGGCCTGGCCATCCCCATCGGAGCAAAATCGCCAGCGACTCTATAAGAGGTCAGAACGAAAAACATAATAAGTCCCAGGATACTTCGTCACATATAAAGTGAGTTTAGAATTCCCCATGAGACAAAATCTTGGGAGTCTGATCCGCTCCCAAGTAATCTATTGGGAGCATTATGTTATAGTAGACAAGAGAATACAACTTATTTTGATAGATAGCAAAATCAAATGGGAGCGAAAATATTATTTATTTAAAATGAGTAGATAAACGAATGTCACAACTAAAAATAGCATAATGAATCCAAACAAACAACCCTATGTACCATAATTCCTAAAACTATAATAGAATAAACAAGCAAAGTTTCTGATTGCTGAAAGACTTTCGAGGACCCGTCAAATGGGATGCTGGCGAAGAGCCTCTATCATCTCGTCATCATCAATATCGCTCAACATTTCTCCAAGGGTACTGTTGGATCTGCTTTTAAAGATCATAATCTTAATTTTTATTAACACAAAACCTGCTATTATCTTACTAGCGACTTAATATTGATGTGTAGTTGATAGTCTGGAGAAGACAAGGAGATATCCAAACTGGAACAGTAAGGCGACGCCCAAGCTGGTACAGTTTAAGATGTTCACGATGGAACAGTGAGGGGACTCCCGAACTGGTACAACAGAAGACTTCCAAATTGCAGGGAACACCAAGCTGGTTCACCAACTTGATGCAAGAGCAGTTCAGAGATCAAGTGCAGTAAAGATTCTGTGAAGTGCACAACTATTCAAGTGCAGTTCAAGTGCAGCACAAGTGCAGTGTTCAAGTGTAGAGCAGCATACAAGCGCAGTGTTCAAGTGCAGATCAGATCACTAAGCGCAACTATAATCGGTTCATCATAGACATCTCAGTCCAATGAAAGACTGAATCAGAACTGATTATTATATCCCAAGAAGAAGGGATATAATCACTTGTTAAAGATTGTAGTTCTTAGAGGATAAGGTTTAAAGTACCTTCGAAGAACTGGCTCAATCAACCAGTGAAAGATTAGTGTACTTGCTGATGGTTTGGAATATGTGTCTGAATGAATCAAGAGAATAATCAAGTACACACAAGCTCTTAACGAGAACAATAGAGCCAAGCTGGTAAACCATATCAGAGAAGAGAAGAAGAGAGCTTTGACCAGCACAAGAACCTTGGCTAAGCTGGATGCTTATGAGAGAGATGAACAATGTCGACGCCTATGATGACGTGAAGGAGGAAGACTGCTTTAGTGAAAGAAGAAACCAGCTGGGAAGGAAACCAGCTGGGAAACAAGCTCAGAGCCCTGCAATGATCAAGAGCAAGCAGCTGTATACAAGAGCAGAACAAGAGCAGGAAATTTGTGAACGAGAGAAGAACAGATGAAGTGTCAACCAGCTCAGTGCAAACCAGAATAAAGACAAGCTAGTTAAGGTCAAATCAGCTCAGCAAACAGAGCAGAAGTCATTTGAGGACAAGAGCACAATTGGACAAAATGACAAGAAAAGCGATTTGAACACGAGACTATACGGAGACTGCTTTTCAGTGTTCAAATAGATTTGTTGTGTTGTCTTCTCAGCACAGTGCTCACGTGCTTAAAGTGAATAAAGCATGCAGAAGCATTAAATTACAAAGGACGCAAAGTACAATAGTGTCAGAAGACTTTTCAACGGCTACAACTTTGTGTCCAACGGACAAATATGCACAGAGACTTTATAAATCAAGAGTAGAGCACAAGCAGAGAGTGTGTGCAAACAGAGAAAGAAAGTATCGAGCGAAAAAGAATACAAGTGCAGTAAGAAACAAAACAGAGAGATTGTGCAGCAGTCGAAGGCTTGAACACCCAGGTGGCAGCTGATGTTCAAGATGTTCAAGTACCCAGGTGTGAGCTGGCGTACTGGCCGAAATGCTTCAATGATATAATCATCGACCACACAATCTGGAAAGACATTGAAGAAACCAGCTCGGAAAGCACCTTCCCGTGTCTGTGAGATACAAAAGAAACAGAGAGTTTACACTGTAATTTTCACACATGATTCACTCATATTTTTGATAGAGCTGATTAGATTAACTGAGTGAATCAAAAACAAAAACGACTTCCTTAGTGTCTTTGGACAAAGACGTTAAACAAGTCTTGTAGCCTTTCTCACTGAGGCATAAAAGAAGTGTTGTTAGACACACAACTTGCGGGCTGGTGTTCATAGGTGCTCGGATTTCTTGCAGCCGAGGGCTGTTGGATTGGGTTGCAGCGGGGGCCGCTGTAATCAAAGTCTTATAGTGGATCATTCCCGTTGCGGAAGAAGGGGAGACGTAGGAGATTCAGCTCCAAACTTCCATAAAAAAAATTGCAGCGTATTCGGTATTCCTTCTTTACAGCTTACTGCACTCATAACCATCAGGTCCATCACGCATTTCATATTTTATATCTGTATTTAAAACTGATTAAAAAGATTTCGATTGTCAGAGTTCAGTTTGGGTGTTTTCCGCATGATTTTCTTTCATATCCAATCTGTATCTCGATGCACAAACATTTCAAGAACACTGAGCTATTGCAGCTCATAGTTTAAATAACCATATCGCACTGTCTTTTCTCCATGCTGGTTTAGCATTGTGCTGGATCCAGCTTGAAGCAATCCGGTTTCTCGATACGTTCTAGCCGTGTTTTTCAAAAATATTTTAAATGCACGTAACCGATCTATTCATGATTTTAGAACAAGGCTTAGGTGTTGGAATTGTGTGAGAACTCACGTGAGTTGTGTGAGAACTTACGAGACATCCCCTTATTCGATCCTAACAGGTAACGAGAAGCTCTTCATTAGTCTCGTCTCCAGGCTCTGGGACACTAGGCTATCATTCTCACTATATCCTCAGACACCAGCTTCGTATCTCGCAATTGACGCCGACATTCAACCACTACCTGATCATGAATGGTCAAAGCCTGTTGAAGTACTTCATCTCTGAAAGCCAACGAGGTTCGATACCCTTCGATCGCTTTCTCCCCAGTGCTCGTCAACAGAGTCTTCCCCATTGCTGAATTTAGAAAGTGCTCACCTGCCATTAGCTCCACAGAATATTTTTCCTCAAGCTGTTGCAACTCCTGCCGCAGTACATCATAAATTTTCGACTTCTCCTCCAGCTTCACATGCAAGGTATCACAACTCCTAGACTTCTCTTCAGACTCCTTTTGCTTCTTCAATAACTCCTCGCGAAGCATGGCGATTTCCTCATGGATTTTACTTTCACTAGTTCGGGACCTCTCTTCCCGGTGCTGAAAAGCGCTGGTGTCAGGCCCGATACGCTTAAACATGGATTAATTACTCAATTAATCATAATTACATGGAATCAATAAGATATGGACCAAAATTTTTCGTTTGGGCCTGAACTAAAATTCAACTCTTAAAATACAATCATACTCAAAATATGGATTTTGACTAAAAAATCCAAATAACAACAAAACATACATGTAACATAATAAATACAGATCCCCAAAATACAGTATATGCACAGGGCATCCCCTGGCTCAATATCTCAATACATAATATATATATAACTGGGACTCAAAATGGGGATCTACCAGCTGACGCTCCACTCGGTCCAACTGGATTACCTGAAGATCCTGCAAAGGCCAACATAGACCAAAGCAGCCCAAAAAAGGTAAAATAAAACGAGGTCAAACCTCAGTACGAAGAGCATCTGTAAAGCAACAATCGTATCAGGCATGCAATATTTCAAACGTGCAATGCATGAGGGTTACCAAGAATCATCGGTAAGCAACGACTCAGCTGTGCAATAAATCTCAATAAATCAACAGAGTCCCACATCACAACGACTCAGCTGGCTATCACGACTCAGGATGATATTGGGTTCTGTGCACGTCGACTCAGCCGGCAAATCGCGATTCAATGATATCTGGTCTCAAAGAATGTTGGTTCAATATGCTATACGTGAATGCCAAGCAGAATCATGCTCAAAACAATAAATATAAATCACACGCATAGGAAATTAAGAACATGGAATCATCATCTGAACCAGCAAGACCATTCAGCCTCGTCCAGCACATAATCACAGTAACTCAAACACGTAGTAAATATTTATAAGCTGATATTAAAGCTGCTAAACCGAGCTCAATTTGTAACTCAAACTTCTACACAGCTAATACCTCAGAAGATCACACGAGAACACCTCTCCAACAACCTGCTCAGATCTACTGCCCTACTAGCTCACCAAAGAACTCAACAGAAGCTGCTTAAAAGCTCAAATCTGTCAAGACATCTAACAAATCAGCTAATATCTAAGCTTGTCAGCCTACTGCCTACGGCTGAGAAGTCCAGAACAGTCACGACTACATAAATTTGGACCAACAGCTCAAATAGAAGCTTAGAACAAGAAGAAATCACTTACCCAGCGCTCAAAATAACGGAAGAACTACTGGCCGGAAATCGCGAGATAAACAAACACTGCAACTACTTCGCACTTCCACAAACAGCCAGTCCAAGTCTCCAAAATGGTAACAATATAAAGATCTAGAGAAGAGAAGCTCAGAGCCACCGACTTTGCTCCAAACGGCGACGTATATCGACGACAATTGAAGGAAATCGAGTACGATGAATAGTGAGGGTTTCAGGAACGATATGTGTCGAGGGCTCTCTGGAAGAAGATAAGAGACATCGGATCTGAAATTGGCTAAGTGTTGGGAAATATAGTTGTATATGGGGTCAAAGCCAAACCAATTACCAAGTCCCAAGATCTGCTACAGTGCCACCGACCAATTCAGATCTAAGCACTTCACCAGATTTGACTCCTCTACGCTATACCAAATCTGACGACCACCAAACGATGTCGTAGGAGTCCCGCTCAGGATAACAGATCATGCAGACCAGCTCCCGCCAAAGCTGACCCTTATCTGAAATCCTCCGGTCTGGACCACAAACCGCTCGCACATCCAGATCTGATCACAAGCGTTGTCCAAATAGGAGCATCCATCTCTGAGCGTCATGCACGCAGGTTACTCTACAACCAACTCAGATCTCCTACGCCAAACCAGATCGCGCTCCCCCATCAGTTCCCGTGCAACTATCAGCTCATACCAAATCTGTTACCAACTTACGCACGTACAAACACACTGTTTCCTCAAATCTGGTACGCACAGCTACGCACACTCGTGGAACAGATACGCCCAACCAGCATCAAATCTGGTATTCACGAAACGACGTCGCATCAATTCCACTCAACCAGTGTCTACACTGGTAACCCAAAACGATGTCGCACTGCCCCCCAGATCTGGACACCCAGTTCTTACTCCAATCTGGAATCTACGAAGTGATCTGCACCAAGTCACGAACCAAACAGTTCCACGCAGCGCTACCATCTCACGCGTGATTTGTTCTATGTCAAATCCGAAATTCATCAATCTGATCACACTCATACTCTCTCTATCCAGCTCGCGGCTCATCTACTCAAATCTGCCCGTATCCAAAGCTGATTCACAAACAGCTTTGACCAATTCTCCTAGGCTGGATACCCGATAATCTACAAGGCACGCTTCTCCAATTAAATCCTCATTCCGATCTGATTTTTCCTCGAACATCTTACACAATTAAATCTGGTTGTTTTATCTAATCTGCTCGTAACATAACATTAATTTTAAATCGGTTAATTACAGTCCTCACAGCTGGCCAAGGATAGAATGTTAGGATCGATTTTACCCTCTGCCAGTGTATGCGAAAGTTATTTAGTCAATAATCAGCACTTAGAGGGAATAACCAGATCACGTAAAGGACGCTAGATCCAGCTAATTGCTGAAACCAGATTGCGATGACTAAGCTGGTTCCAGCTGGATGCTGAAATCGGATCATTTTTGTTATGACCAACTCGGCGCTAAACCAGCGCAGTGCAAGAGCCTGGTTCTAGCTGGTTGTTGAAACCAGCTCGATGAAAGAACAAGCGATCTGGTTATTTATTACTTGAGCTGTAATAGCTCAGTGTTCGAAAACTTGTGCACCGAGATACAGATTGAGTAATGAATTTAAATCATGTGAAAATAACTCAAACTACACTCTTAAATTCGAAGGCCTTTTAAACGGTCTTAAACACAGTTCTTAAATATGCAATGTATATGTATGAATGCAGTAAAGCAGTAAAGAAATACGCTGATTATTTATGGAAGTTCGGAGCTCAATCTCCTACATCTTCCCTTCTTTCGCAACGGGAAGGATCCACTATAAGATATTGATTACAACGATCCTCGCTGTAACCCACTCCGACGATCCTCGGCCGCAAGAACTCCTAGCCACATCAGACCGCAAGCTGCGTGTGTCTAACTCACTTCTTTACTGCCTCAGTGAGAAAGGCGACACTTCTTTACTGTCTCAGTGCGAAAGACTACACACACTTCTTTAACGTCTCAGTGCGAAAGACAACTAGACTTGTTTAACGTCTCTGTCCAAAGACTACAATGGAAGTCGTTTGATCTGATTCACTCAGCTAATCTAATCAGCTCTCTCAAATTACGTGTGAGTGAATCGTGTGTGAGATTTATAGTGTATGTTCAATCTCTCAAGTATTAAATCTCACACACTGGGAAGTGCTCCTGTACGAGCTGATTTTTCATTGTCTTCCCAGGTTCAGTGTTGTGCGTTCTACTGATGTTTACATTTTGGTTCGCACAACACTGTTTTCGACTTCGCTCTTCTCAGCTCTGCTTCATTCAGCTGCTTGTGCTCTGTTTTATAGCCTGTCGTAGAAATTTGTCCGTTGGACACAAAGTAGTAGACGTTGAAAGGTCTTCTGACACTGTTGTACTTTGCGTCCTTTGTCAATAAATGCATCGCAGGCTTTTCTTCACTTTAATCACGTGAGCACTATTCTAAGAAGACAATACAAGCAAGTTGATTTGAATACTTAACAATGTTTGTCGTATATCATTGTATTCAAATCTCCTTGCTCGTAGATTTGATAGCATCTGTCATGCTATCTAAGCTGGTTTGACTTTAACCAACTTGCCAGCTTGTTCATAATTCTGGTCTGCACTGAGCTGGTCTTGTTCGAGCTGGTTTCTTCTTCAAGCCGTTCAAAGCTCTCTTCTTCTCCTCTCGTTTGCAACCGCTCTTGAGCAACTTTTCTGATTTGCTCTTGTCATTTGCTCTTGAGCTGATCTTCATCATCTTCAGAGCTTCGAGTTCCTCCATCTAGCAAAGTTCTTCCCCATTTTATGACTGTTCATGACTTTGCTAGATAGAGTCCCTCCTTCTTGGATCAGTTCTTGATCAACTTGTCCAGCTGGTTTGTCCTTAACCAACTGGTTTCTAATCTGCTACCTATATCTGAGCAAATTCTTCATTTGAGTTGTTCGCCAAGCTTGTTTTCATGGGTATGCCAGCTTGGTTTTATGGAGATTGTCCGGGTGCCCCCAGCATGCAGATTCTTCCTCGTCCTCGGGGGTCACCTCGAGCCAATCTGTCTTCTCATTAGAACAACTCTCATGTCCTAGCTGACCTCCCATCTGGTCCTTCAGCTAGTCGTTCAGCGTCGTTTGTGATCGGATCTGCACTCGATCACTGCGCTTGTACCTGGCTTCGCACTCAATCACTGCCCTTGTGTGCTGCACTTGATCTACACTTGAACAATTTTGCGCTTCATTCACTGCACTTGAACTCTTCTTGATCTTGCGCTTGAACTGCTCTTCTGCTTTGCCAAGCTGGTGATCCAGCTTGAAGTCTTCTACAACCTGGTAAAGACAGTGTTGTTCCAGCTCGGGCGTCCCCTTACTGTACCAGCAAAGACATCTTTAACTCGACCAGATTGGGCGTCCCCTCACTGTTCCGGTTTGGATATCTTCCTCAATCAAGTGCACTGCACATATCACGAAAGTCGTTAGACAAATAGTAACAGATTTTGTGTGAATCAAAACTTAGATTTTGATCTGTAAAAACAGATCCAACATATAACCTGCAAACATGTCACGAGCAATACACGTCTCGTTTAATCGAAACAACCGAGATTGGTCATAACATAGCAACGACATAATAACATACCTGGAAAGCATTCCAGGCAAGGGCATGGGTCAGTGACTCGATTGGTTGTGGTAAGAGATGAAGTACACCATGATCTCTAATAAGAGTTTTTCCCATGTTCCAACCAAATTCGGGTCGCTCAGATCCCAGTGAGCCAGCCCTATCCCGATGATTGACACCTTCGACGAAAATATGGCCGCCTCCCGAAACATTATGATGCGCCCCGGTCTCCACCTCCGACCTCTCGTTCAAGCTTTTTTGAGCATCATCATCACCCGACTGCCAGGGAACGTCGCCATATTTTGGTCCCAAATCTTTTCTTCTATCATTTGTACTCTTACCAACCGTAATGTGGTATTGCCGCGGCTGAGGGGAGCTACGTATATCAGTCAACCGAGGTGATCCCATCCTTTGGGGAGCATCACGCGAATTGGGCACCACACGTTTCCTCGGTGGCCTGACCCAAGGAGCCTTCACCGAATGATGACCGGCTTCATTATGAAGATCTCGAACTTCAGCCAGCTCTATCTTCTTTTCTGAAGTTTCAGAGAATATTCAGATACCAGTCCAAAATAAACAACAAATAAGAATGAGTATATAAATAAATAAAATAAATATGATAACATGGAAAATCAGCAAACAACATAGGCATTGGAAAGAATGAATAAATATCTGCACGAAAGGCAATTCTTAGCATGAAAACTACCAGCAGGAAGTAGAAGCCTAGGATCAATTGTCTCGTCAAAAAGCCATAGCGACCCGCATTCAAGTTGTAACGCATGTTGCATTCCCCCAAATTTTGATTTTACTAAGGCCCGAGCTCCACGTAGTGGGCACCCCACACCCACGGTCTCAAACATACAAAACGTTTGACTTTCAGGTGCCTCTAGGAGAATGGATGCGAGACAAGAACTTACAATATGACCTAGGTTGAAAATATATATGAACCAGGGACCGTCTGACGCGCTGAGAAAAGTGAGTGGAACAGATCGGAGGTTACAAGCATTTTCGTCTGACTCGCCCTGCGATGAAAGCACATAAATACGATTATAGCATTTCGTATTAACTGGCTAAAAATTACACCAAGGCTACGAACAATATCAATCAATAAAGCGTTGGGAGGCAAGGAAAATCCATTATTAAAATTATCTAAGTACGTTGTAAAATATCCTGAGGGTGGCTCGTGACACATAGCTCCTTTTTTGGGAATTATGTCATACTCGGTACAAAACCCTAGCCTCCGAATCACCTCATGTGAATTTTCCAACTCAATGCGTTCATCGTGGATATGGGTCGTGGGTGGGTCTAAACTATTTAGGCTGGATAGCCGTATCTTCGATTCCCCTTCATCACTAGAGTTCTCCGATGAGATTCGGTCACTACCCCGATTAGCCATCAATACAGAAAGATCTTTACCCCGTGGAACCCGCCCTGCACAAATTTTCATCACACATATATATGCATATTTAAAATACAAATTATGAACCAAAAAAGAAAAAAAAGGAACAAAGATTGAAGGGAAACGCAGCAAACAGAAACGCCTCTCCCCTCTCCATGTACACATCTTCTACCATCACCAATCTCCGCCACCTACCGCCAGGTCCCTTAACTGCATCCCGCGGCTGCAGAAGCTCCATGTACTTGCTGATGGTTTGGAAGAGGTGTCTGAATGGATCAAGATCAGGCAAGTGCACATAATCAAGAAGAGAAGAGCTCTTAACGAGAATAATAGAGACGAGCTGGTTAATGACAAACCAGCTCAGGATAAACCAACTCAGATGGGTTTATTGTGGATGATGTGAAAGATGAAGAAGAAGAAGAAGAAATGCGGAGGCAGGAGTCTGTGATCGTGAACTCCGCATATGGAGGAAGGTTGTTGTACTGAAAGAAGAAACAAGGTGGGAAACAAGCTCAGAGCTCAGCAATGTTCAAGAGCAGGAAATAATTGAACAAGAGCAGAACAGACGAAGTATCGACCAGCTCAGTGCAAACCAGAACAGAGTTAAGCTGGCGTACAAGAACCAAGTCGATTAAGGTCAAACCAGCTTAGCAAACAGAGCAAATATCGTCTGAGATGAAGAGCAAAATTGTACTAAATGACAAGAAAATCGATTTGAACACAAGAATATACGAAGATTGTTTATCAGTGTTCAAATCGATTTGCTGTTATCTTCTCGGTACAGTGCTCACATGCGAAAAAGACATAACCTTTACTTTATCATCATTACTATAATGATTCAAGAACCAATTACTGCTTTGTCGCCTCCCATGACCATCAAATGCCCTAGCATTGCCACCTCCAGCGGCCATAATATTCCCCATCGCCAGCCACTGACTATTCCACCGACCACCGCCACCTCCTAAGGCCCAAATCTCCTACGGATCTCCACCGCCCGTAGCCAATCCTGTCGCCTTGCCTCCGTGCGACACCACTGCAACATCGAATCGTCATCGAGTCCACTCCCCAGGCGCATCCACCATCGCCGACGAGTTTCCCCCTCGTCATCGACTCCTTTGGCCCATCCTACGACTGTCGAAGCAAGAGAATCGCTGCCTCCCCCGGCCTTCATAATCGTAAACCCCCGACCATGAATAACACCATCACCATCGCAGCCCAGGCGTCTCGTCCGCTGCTTACACAGTGAAGGTGATTTCCTATCAAACATCGCTGCCGCCACCACTCTGTTGCCTACCGTGATCGACGTGCACGCACATCGCAAACCCCCACCACTCCACCGGGCGGCACACGGGAAATTACCGTGATTTGTGCTAGGAGAGATCCAGCGACGATTGCAAGCATCAAATTAAGCTTAACAAAATGATTAAGCTTAATAGAATGACGATTCTTGAGAATGATTAAACCATTAAAAAAAATTAATTAAAGTGAATAGAGTGATGGGCATACCAACCATGGATTGGGCATAAATTGTCTTGCGTAAGCGGTACCAACCCTCAGCGAGAACAGAAATTAAGTTTACAAGTCGAACTGATTTTATAGCAGCACAGTTTCAATTCTAATAAAACTCTAATACGGAGTTCAAGTAGATGCAAACTCTTTTTGTTAATTATCTACAAACAAAAATTTAAACAAAAGTAAAACAAAAAATATTAAACTCACAAAACTTATATATAAAATAATAAAATTATAATTTCCTTTATAATAGTAATGATCATAAAGTAAATAAATATTAAACTACTCTCGACCGCACCAGAGAATAAACTAACGAATTCTGGTCCCGATTATCCCTGCAGACTTGCTGCGCCCGAGAATGGGGGGCCTATGATGGGTTATGAGCCGAGCAATTGATCTTCTAGGCCCAGTCCCAATTTGCAACGGATCAAGATAGCTACCGGTGGTTGGGGCGCAATGGTCTGATAACAAATTGTGCATTGAGTCGCAAAAAACTGGGTCCCGCTCAGACAAGGTCCATAAAAAAACATTTAATGCTTTCTATAAATAGATAGCTCCACCTCATTTTTAAGAAATGTTTTCATAAAGCAATAATTGATTCTTGATCATTATAGATTTCGAGCAACCGCTGACTTGAGCGTCGGAGTGCCTTCGTTGGGGTACCTCCCGGCGCCTCTGACTTTGCTTTGTGACGCAGTTAACAACCCACTCAAATCCTTCATTGGAGCTCTCGCAGGATCCCAATTTATTCGTTGAGTCATCAAATCTATCCATCCGATTTTTAGGCAACATCAACATCAATTAAAAAACTCAAACTATGCAGAGATTTTGGTTATCAATTAAAAGGCTCATATTATTGTCGAAGTTTTGATAAAGTTCAATTCAGGCTTTTAATCTTTGCATGACTTTTAGCTTTAAATATTTGACATCATAGCATAAGTTATTTACAAAATTAAATTTCTTATATATATACAAATTATTTTTGTATTTGTTTGAAGTAAATTTTATAAGGAGAAACAGATACCGGTTGTGATGAATGAGCTTATATACTTCTTTCATAGTTTCATTCATTCAATAAATAATATTATTATTCTTATATGTGATTCAATTTATCAACTCATCTTGTAACTATCAACAATTTCATTTTAATATCCAAGCAATACCTAACTATCAACAATTTCATTTTAATATCCAAGCAATACCTAACGCTCATATAGGGTGGTTCCATCTTTTATAATGTACCTCGTTATATTATCCATATACGGTTCATCCACTGGATCAATGTAAACCCACATATTTTCATGAGAGGTCTATTGATCCAACGACCGAAACTCTACCGTATGTATTACATCCAGTGGAGTATAGATAGTGACTTGCAAGGAATCTTACACAGCTATTTCTATAATTTTCATTTGTTAATATTTTAGAATGTTTTAAATAAAATCTTGCAATTAATAACTAAGTTTGCGATAATGCCCTTTACTTTCATTTAATCTTTGCAAATATTACAAAATAGTTTGCTAAGTACGTTTGTTAAAACTGCAATACTAATTTTATTTTTATTAAATATAAGGTTGAAGGTGATATTTTTGAAAACAAAGATTAAAATATTAGATTGAAATATTTGGATCGAAAACATATTAAGTTATCTATAACTATACTTATTATATATAAAGTTGTCAGATAAATTCAAAATTTATTTTTTATATTGAAAGTAACCCCTCTAGAAATTGTTATTTATTTTATTCTCTTTTTAAGAGACGAAACATTAATTTATCTCTATTATGAAATCAAATTAGTTTGTCAAATTTGGATGTCTACAAATTGTCAAATTTGGGTGTCTACAAAATTGTCAAATTTAGGAGAAGTGATTAGGACTTTATATTATTTTAATCATTTCATTTGCCTATAAATAGGCTTGTAATCTTCATTGTAAAAACACACAAATTTATACAAATTCTCTCCCAATTATCTTCTCTCTAAATCAAGGAAATTATAGAGAAATAATAATTTTAAGTCATGAGTGGCGTACCATCTGATAAGAAGCCAGTGACACTGTACGAAGATAATGCTGCATGTGTTGCTCAAATGAAAGAAGGATACATCAAAAGCGACAGAACTAAGCATATCCCCCCTAGGTTCTTCGAATTCACTCAAGAACTTATGAAGAATAACGATATTGATATTCGTTACATTCAATCTACCATCTGATAAGAAGCCAGTGACACTGTACGAAGATAATGCTGCATGTATTGCTCAAATGAAAGAAAGATACATCAAAAGCGACAGAACTAAGCATATCCCCCCTAGGTTCTTCGAATTCACTCAAGAACTTATGAAGAATAACGATATTGATATTCGTTACATTCAATCAAGTGAAAATTCGTCAGATCTTTTCACGAAAGCATTTCCTACGACAGTGTTCAGAAAGCACATATACAATATTGGGATGCGCCACCTACGAAGTATGTGAAGATTCAGTTATGCCAACATGAGGGGGAGTTTACGTGACTGCACTCTTTTTTCCTTACTATGGTTTTTATCCCACTGGGTTTTTCCTAGTAAGGTTTTTAACGAGACAGTATCAAAACACGTAATAAGGACATCCAAAAGGGGGAGTATTATGAAATCAAATTAGTTTGTCAAATTTGGATGTCTACAAATTGTCAAATTTGGGTGTCTACAAAATTGTCAAATTTAGGAGAAGTGATTAGGACTTTATATTATTTTAATCATTTCATTTGGCTATAAATAGGCTTGTAATTTTCATTGTAAAAACACACAAATTTATACAAATTCTCTCCCAATTATCTTCTCTCTAAATCAAGAAAATTATAAAGAAATAATAATTTCCTATTAACATATAATCAAGACTTCATTTGAAGCAATTAAGGAACAATCAAGATTATTATCAAGGTAATTATTTTATTTAGTTTATTAATATTTTTTTAAATTTATAACAATCTCATTATTCTTACAATCATCAATATTATTAGTTATAAAGCTGTAATTCGATAGCGAAGCACAATTCTATTTCCTGTATTGCCCTCGCAACCTCCTGCAAGCCCTAATTTCGTTGAAATTTATTCTTCCTATCTGCTCAGCTCTCGGCTTCGTGGTCTACTGCTACCGGTAAATTCTTCATTCCAGCCGCCTGTTGATTATTTTGTTCGAGTTTCACCCGCTGTTATGCAAGTTTGCGCTTTAGATTTGTAATAACATGGAAATGTGAATCGTCTCATTTCGTTGACGTCTCTTTTTCTTTTTCTCTCTCCCTGAAGAGTTTTTTGATTCAGTGTTTAGGGGTTTTTATTAAGTTGATTCAATTTTTTCAAGACCATTTTTCTCTACTTTTATGGCTGTTAATTATTTTTCTCGCATGTTATAAGTTTCGGTATCTCCTTTTTTTTATGGTTCATATACATGTACTCCTGGACCATTTTGTGTTTTGTGTGCTGTAGTAATTTTCTATATATGCCATTTGTGATGCGGTTACTTAATTTTCAACAGGAAGAATGAGTCGCTCAAGTAGAAGTGACCGAACTCTCTATGTTGGTAACCTTCCTGGTGACATTCGCGAGCGAGAAGTGGAAGATTTATTTTACAAGGTAGTTATGTTTTGTGGAACCCTTCCTTATCTTTAATCGTTACGTTTTGAATTAGTTACCTCTTGCTTTGCTTTGTTTCCTCTAAACCCTTTCCAAACTGGGATTTCATGACCTATTACACCATTACCACGCATTAAGCTGTACATTTGTTGTCAATTTTGGCATTCGTACAGATAAGCTAACATAACCTCGACATTTGCAGAATCACTGGTTAAGTATTATTGTAGGTGTTACTTTGAACTTAAGCTTCTGTTACCCTTCTCTTTGTCCTCACGGTAAAGGACCACTTGGAGAAAGGTCTTACAATTAGCTAAAGTTGCAATCTTTATAGTTTTCTTTCCTTTTTTTATACATAATATGTGAATCTGGCTTACAATTTATATGGTTCCTTTTTATTTTATCTTTGTTAAACATGAAAACCGTTTGAACTTTTTATTTGCTTAACGTCTTATGATTTGGGATTATTTTTGCAGTATGGAGCTATTGTGCATATCGAATTGAAGGTTCCTCCAAGACCTCCTGGCTATGCCTTCGTTGAGGTAAGTACAGGTTGCTTTTGGTACCAGTTTTTCAATGCCTAGACATTTTCTAACACCATGCATTCACAGTTCGAAGATGTTCGTGATGCTGAAGATGCCATTCGAGGGCGTGATGGCTATGATTTTGATGGGCATCGTCTTCGGGTTAGTTGTGATACCAGTAGTTATACTTGTCATTAATTCGCTTAGGTTACCTGTAGTTTATATTTAAACAGGTTGAACTTGCCCATGGGGGCCGTGGCAACTCATCATCAGATCGTCATAGTAGCTATAGCAGTAGCAGGGGTCCTCGTGGTGGAGTTTCCAGGCGCTCTGAGTACAGAGGTAGGTGCATCATCCTCTTGTGAATGGTTCATACGGTACGAGTTTTCTAATATTCTTCCGTTTGCTTTATTTCCCAGTTTTGATCACTGGACTTCCCCATTCTGCATCATGGCAAGACCTCAAAGTATCTCTCTATGCTTTTACTATGACCAGTGACATTATATTTATGACTCTAATTTGCTAAATCACGGTGATCTTGCGTGTTTCGTGTTTTAGGATCACATGCGTCGAGCTGGTGATGTTTGCTTTTCCCAAGTTTTCAATGAGGGAAGCGGTAAGATCCTGCATAAACATATTATAATTTGGGGTTTCATTTAATTTGGCGTACAGAAGTAAATTTTTCTCTTTCTTGGCCTGTGGTTCTGGGATAGTTCTGTTTGCAGCTCCAGAAAATTTGGAGAGGCTTTTTATTCCAAAAAGATTTCCCGATCTTTGGACTACCGAAAGAATTTTTTGTTAAGGTTTCACTTTCGTGTTCAGGGCCTTTCAGATGGCCTGAAAAATATGTGGCTTCTGGATGGCCTTGTACCTATTGGCTGCTAAAGTGTTTTTTGGTGACTCGTGGACTTTTTATGAGGACACAACTCTAACAGGCATAAAAATTTCTGCTCTAATTTCATTGTCAATACATATGAGCATCATCAGCTCCAGAAAATTAGGAGAGGGTTCTATTTGTTATTCCAAAAAGATTTCCCGAGCTTTGAACTTCCTAAAAGAATTTTTGTTGAGGTTTCTCTTTCATGTTCAGGGCCTTTCAGATAGCCTGAAAAATATGTGCTTCTGGATGGACTCCTATCTGTTGGCTGCTAAGTGTTTTTTGGTGTCTCTTGGACTTTTATGAGGACACAACCTTAACAGGCACAAAAAATTTCTGCCCTGTTGTCTGTTTTTAGCCTTTTAGGCGATTATACCAGTGATCACGTACTTTCTGATTCGAGAAATTGTTTCCTACTTCTTTTGATAACCTGCGCAGGTTCTTGTAAGCTTGCATAATTTTTTGAAGAGTATAAGCATTGTTAACTTTGTCCCACAGGAAAAACGGGAATAGCAGACTATACAAATTATGACGACATGAAATATGCTGTAAGATAAAATTGTGTGATGTTTATTGTTGTATCTGCAGAAATCCATTTGTCAAGTCCTGACAATTTTTTTGCTTGCACAGATCAAGAAACTCGATGACTCTGAATTTCGGAATGCCTTTTCTAGAGCTAGAATTCATGTATGATGATGTCTTAGTGTGGCATTGGTGTTTTTTTTTTCTCAGACTGATAGGAGCCTCACAGTATCGTTTATTCATGTCTGAAGGTAAAGGAATATGATTCAACCCGTTCCAGAAGCCGAAGCCGCAGTCGCACCCCTTCTTACTCTAAAGGAAAGAGCAATGGCCGTGGTCAGAGCGGTAGTCCAAGCAACAGCAGGAGTAAAAGGTGGAATTTTTTAACCATGTGATTTTGCTTTGTGGTCTGGTGGCTTCAACTTTTATGATACATTTATCTTCTCATTGGTTTCCCATCACAGCAAGTCACCAAAAAGAAAAGCACCACGTCGCTCAAGAAGCCGTTCAAAGTCTGTCTCTTCTCGGTCTCGTTCTGGGTCAAAAGCTCGCTCTGCGTCAAGGTAAACCTTTTTACTGGTATTATTTGTAGTGCTAGTGAATGACATCTCTTTAGAGAAGGGGTACCCCAAATTTTCTTTGCTTTGTCACTATATGTTTGACTTTTGATATTGTAAATTTCATTTTCCACCAGTTTCTATTTCTGGGGTTGAACCATCTTTATGGTTAATTGAATAATTTTTATGGCGCCTCATTGGTTCAGATTGAATATTTGCCACATTATTTGATTTCTCAATGCTCGGCCAAATTTACTGTATGATACGACTTGTATATTTCATCCTTGTAGATAGATGTAACTCCTAGGAAATTTTCTGTGGTTGGAAGAGTCTCCTTGTCCTTGTATTATTTGTAGTGACTGGAGTCGGTTGGAATCTTGTTGTTGTTGGTCCAGTGAGGAATTTTTTTATATGAATGGTCCTGAAATAAATGTATTTGAGGTGTATCTTATTTGGTTCAGATTTTGTCTAAACTTTTTTCCTGTTCCTATAAATTGGAAGTTTTAGATTGGCTTCATTTCATGTATGGGTTTCTATGGATGCTTTCTCATTCCAGATTGTTACAATTAGATATTGTCTTGGACTTACATTTTAACTGCTTCACTTGTAACTTTTAGAAATTAGAAGTCTTTCAATGTCGTGTAAAGTGTAAACAACTCGACAAATGCCAGAAGTTCGTTCTCGTATTGAGGATGTTTCTGTCAAGGGTTGTCACCTGAGGAAGTGTTATTGAGTCCTGTTAAAGTTAAGCAGTAAAACTTTATTTGAAAAATTATTACTTCAGTCCCACCAGTCACTTTTGGATCTTCCAGCACTTGTTCAAGTGAGCTTTTACAAGCAATAGCAATGTGAGCATGTACTCTATTGATGCTCATGGGAGCAGTCTCTTGAGGGCTGGGGCACAACTGGGATTTAGTTAGAGGTAAATTATACCTCCAGTTGATATGAAACGTGCCACCTTGTTTACTTGCATCAATTTTTCAGTAATTTTGAGGACCTTCGCACTTCATAAAGCAATAATACTCTTAGAGAATTCCAATTCAAAATAGATAACTATTCAGTTGGGTAAATTACGAGTCGTTCAGGTTACTTGTGACCATATTCAACATGGTAAATGTTTTCTTGCAACGCCCACCCTACCCTGAAAAGAATATTATACCTTACCATTCTTTTTTTTTCAGAGTGTTGTTAAGCAATGTGCCCACTCAAATAATATATTTCTAATCTTTCTTTGTGAACTTGGGATTACCTCTGTCTTTTTAGATATGGATATTTGAGCTATGTGGGGATTGCATATTAGGATCTGGTTGGGTGATATTGATTCAGTTGGCTGCAATTCTTTTTTGTGGAGGTATGCTGTTATATAGATGGTAACTTAAGAACCCTTCATGATGACTCTAATCTAATTAGCATCACAATGTCCCATAGATTGGAAACAATGAAGACTATGGATTACAATTATGAAGCTGGACACTGAACTAATTGCGATTTGATTAAGGGATCACCTTTGTGCTGTGGAAATGTTTAAACCATCTCCAATGCTGCTAAGCCACCAAAGTATTCTATCAGATTGTTTGTTCATTCCTTTGATATCTTTCATATTGGTCTTTCAAAGAGCTTTGTTGGCTTTGTGTCAAGGTCCCATTTCTTTTTCGTTAGGTAGGTTGCTTTGCTTGGGTGGGCTTTGTTTCTTTTGTTCTGCAAGTATTTTTCTCGAACTGTTTGCTGAAGTATTTTTGAGTTTCCTCATCTATTTTGGTCATGGTCACTCTGACATGGAAGTGGCATCAAGGAACTTGGATCAACTATGTTGAGGATCATCAGGATATTAAATTGGGTTGTTTCTGGAACTTTTGCAGATCTCCATCAAGATCCAGATCTCCAAAACCATCTGTAAGTTTATCCTCGGGTCCAGTTAATCTGTCTTCCTTGATAATCTTTGTAGTCGGATGTTATTATGCACTTGTTCATTTTCTGCCACCGTATTCTTTGTATTGTTTCCCTGTTTGTTTCTGACAAGTTTCAGCACCAGAAACATGTGAGTAAGAGTCCAAAAGGGCGCAGTCCAAGCAGAAGCCGAAGCAGGAGCCCCGGCCAGAGCCGTAGCAGGAGTCTTTCTAGGTTCTCATCTTTGCGTTTTCCAGACATATCAGTAACATAATAGTATACCCAGATTGAATATGTTTCCTAATTTATTTCAACAGGTGAGAAAGATTGGCTGATCTGACAAACGATGATTCCTGTTATCTTGATAAATCAATCATGGTTCTATATGAGCCTGTCTGTTATAATCAATGGACATTGTTGCAATTGTTGCTGAAGTATGTCGGTGTGTTGAGAGATATTTGTTTTTCATTTCTCGTTTTGTAGTTCTACAACGCTATGAGAAGCTCCAGTACTTGAAGACTGCTATCTTATAATATTCAGATTGTTTGTGACATGTGGTTTCATATTCTATTTGTTGTGCAGTGCCCTGCATGTTGAAGTTGGTGCTTATATTTTTATTTTAAAAATTTTGGGAATAATGAATTCTTGGATGTGGGTAAGAGTAATCAGGGTCAGTTTTAAAAGTTATCGTCGGTTAATATCTTTTTAAAATAATGATTTCCGATTATTTATACTCGGATTTATGATATTCCTCATGACTTTAGTTGAATAGAGATATAATCATTTAACTTGTAATATTTAATGAGATAAAGCGCCAGAGTATGTTCATATAAGAAACTCATGTTTAGCAATATAATGTAATAACGTAGATAGTAATTTGTGGTATGTCAAAATTAAAACTTGTAATCAAAATGAATTTTTAGAAAAAGTAATTATATTTCGGTTTCTTATATAGAACATACATCGTCCAACAAATATCAGCCATTCGTTTTAGATTTATGTCAATACTTGTTCTCATCGAGATATTAGCCATTTGGAATGGGATTTCAGGTAGTAGGATTCTTCCAATACAACGGAGATACAAGTGAGATTTGAGTTCCAAAAACTTTTATCATCACATGTGAAATCCACTTAAAGCTCACATAAAAAATCGACTTTAAAGCTTCTCTAGCATCAATCATTTATGAATTAATTTCTCACATGAATGGAATATCAACCATGAGCTAAAATATCTTTATATTAATTTTTAAGTTTTAAAAAAAAATCTGGTCGCAAATCCCTCCACGCCACTCCACTCGAATTCCAAACCAGCCCTATATTTTGTCTAAGCGAATCTATCTTCCATTTGATTTCTTCAAAGCTTGAACGAATATGTCTGACAATTTTTTCTCTAATCTTTCGGACGATATTATCCTCAATATACTCCACAAGCTGGAGGAGGATCCCCGGAACTGGGCTCGCATCGCCTGCGTCTCCAGCAAGTTCTCCGCT
This sequence comes from Dorcoceras hygrometricum, assembly GCA_001598015.1. Lineage (NCBI taxonomy): Eukaryota > Viridiplantae > Streptophyta > Magnoliopsida > Lamiales > Gesneriaceae > Dorcoceras > Dorcoceras hygrometricum. The sequence continues at coordinate 262,398 of KV005682.1, forward strand.
TTGATCCGAACCGTCTGCTGCAGGGCCAAATGCTCCAAGACGATCCCCGCCGTTGTCTCCGATCTCTTTCCGGCGCCAGCTGCGGAGCCGTCTGGTGGTTGGGCCTCACTCTACAAACTCGCTGTCTGTTGCCCCGGGCTTCTTCAGTCCGGTGTTCTCCTCGAGAATTCCGATTTTGGGCTGGAACGTGAGCTCGGTCCGGATGAGCAGTTTCTGCCTAAGATTAGATCTGAGAGGATTGCTTATCCTTCTTCGAGTGGCGGCGATGGTGAATTGAATGCTTCTGGGTCTGATTGTGCGTGGTCCCTGTACGATGATTTGTTTTTGGACACGGTTTACAATGATTCGGAATGCAAAGAACGTGTCGAGATTGGGGAAGAGCAGGTGGACGGCAGGGCCCTTAAGAATGTGAAGCCTGCGGCTGATTCCGGTGTCTGTAAGAAGAGGAAAATCTGTAGGCCTCTTAGGTCCCATTTGGCTTCTGGGGTCTGGAATCTTAGCCGCGAACAAGGGAACAAATTGCTGGCCAGCAGATTCAAGGGGGATTGCCTGTATATCTGCGATTGGCCCGGTTGCGTTCACGTGGAGGAGAAGCGGAATTATATGCTGTTTAGGGGGATATTCAAGAACTTCAAGCAATCAAGGGTGTGGAGGACGATCAACGATGGGAACAGGACGAAGATTGATGTGAATTGCGCCTTTTGTTGCTCTAAAAAGACTTGGGATTTGCATTCATCCTTCTGTTTGAGGAGGTACTTTGGCTATCACGATGATGGGGAGCCTGTGGTTCGGGCATATGTGTGCGAAAATGGACATGTCTCCGGGGCTTGGACAGACTGGCCTTTGTACACTTGAGGCTGACAGAGTTTTTTGAACTTGTTTTCTCATTTGTGGTTGTGGATTTATAAGCATCATATGTATCTGTGAACTTGTTTTCGAATTCTTCATTGCTGATTCCATCTTCTTATTACGGATCTATTTTTTTACCGCAGATAATTTGGAACTTAATAGCATCATTCTCATCAAATACTGTGGTCTTCATAGCATTTGTCAGAACCATAACGGAACAGATTTTAAACTCGATTTAGACTATGAGGAAATAGATTAATACGTTCAACCAAGGAGCTAAAATCAACCCATTCCGATTTGTACATTTTGCGATAGAATGGAGTTTGAACTCTGGTTAGTTCGCTATGAGTGTCAGTCAGGTAGCTCGTGGTGCATTTCACCGACTGCCAAAGGTGAGGTGTTACCTTAAAATATAGTGTTTCAACTCAATTCCTTACAGCTCAGTAGTCAATTGTACGTTTTCTGAGGCCGACAACAAACTCGATAATCCTGATAAATTCAGGACAGAGGTGAGAATTTATGTTTGAGCTCAGGGAGAGCATTCTGCCTTTTATTGTCAATTTCTTGATAGGTGTTAGCTTCCGCGGAATGCAAAATGAATGCTGGAGCCAGAGATATCTTTAGTGTTTTTAAGGTAATTCGAGACGCTGGAAAGGAAGGCAGGTGATGCAAAAGGGTGAATCTGCGTTCGACAAGGTGGAAGAAGTTGGTCGACGGCCACAGCACAAAGGTGGGCCATTTATTTTAATTGGCTAACAATAGCTTTCGATAAACCAGTATCTTTCATATATATTTAATTGTAATCTTGTTACACACATGGTATAGAAAGACGATTCGAATAAGTTTTTGATTATTTTATCTTTACAGCACTAAACATCGAGAAAAGAATCTTGAAATTATACAATGCGACAACATCCAAGTGAATACAAATTACTTTTTTATTTAAAGTACTCCGATAAAAAATTTGATCCAATGAACCTTCGAATATTGAACAAAAAGGATCCAAATAATACCTCATTATGACTTCAAGCTGCTCATGCTGCTGCCTTGGTCATCATGCCTTTCTTATGGATATGGTCCAAAGAAGGTCGGAGTCAGATCTCACGGTGACTATATCCTCTTCAACAATATTAGATGTACTAATGAGACCACCAAATCTCATTTCCGTATTGCCTGAACCACAATTGAATGAACGACAGATTAAGCTCAAAAATAAATATAGTACACATCAACAAATTAGAATGCGAGAAATATTTTTTACAGGGTAAAATGAATTTACCAACACTTACTAAGATTCCACTTGAGTCCCGTGGTTGAGGTGCTTTTAGAGGGTCCACCAATAGGGACAAGACCACAATGTGGACCCTCGACACTAGGTTGGATATGAATCTCATGATGATGACTATGTGGAAGAAGTTGGATGAGGCAATCGTCAGATAGAAGAACTATCCTTGTGTTTGAGAAACGGCATAGAACATTGATATTTCCAACCTCGTGGTCAAACCTTCCGCCAAGTGCCCCAGCAACAAGAATGCATAGCTGAAAGAAAAGTTCATTTATAACCGAATGAAAGTGCAAATAGATAGATATTTGAATCTCTAAAGGGGGATGAGAGATGGAAGACCTTTGACTAGAACTCTTCATATTTTGATCAAAATAGATATCATATATTAAGAAAAACAATCAAAGGAGATCCTTCCCGGGTTCTTGAGCTTTATATAAGATGGTTTTCAATTTTAAGGTGGTGGATTCTATAGTAACAAATCTCCACGAAATCAAGACTTTGAGCATCAGACAATACATTTTCTTTACTCAGATCTGGTAAATCTCGAATATATGCCACACATTTATGTAAATCTGTGGTGTCCTGGTCATCGGAAGCATCAACTATTTCCGTACCCTGCATTGGACAATCAGATATGACAACTTAGATATATTTCTTTGGAAATGCAAAAGAATTAGTATTAAATGTAAAGCTAAATCAAAATTCCAAGCTTCTAGAGAAGGATATATGGTGATTTCAATATTGATACATGATAAACATTTTTTACTGAACATTTTTTAGAGTTATGATCCAGCTACCAAATTTCAAAATACCAAGCTGCATATTAATATATAATCAGATGCATATTTATGATCAAAATATGCAATAGAGAAATTCCTGATCTATTATAACCAATTTAAAACCGGTATAAAATGTGAAACCCAATAGCTTTACCATGGCTTGCATTTACCCAAATATTATAATATTACGAATACATTACCAAAAGGCAGTACGGATGATGCCAATTTCAACACAATTAAAATATATTCGACATGATTATTATTATTATTGTTTGGACACCTAGCAACTGTGCATCCCTAACTAACTCGAAAACTGTTTTTTGCTAAAATCAGACATTCAAATGATTGAGCATGTGTAGAGAAAATAAAATAATTAGTCACTGGAAAGAGGAGAAAATAATTAACTAACTTCATTTTTGTAGAATTCCAAAACTTCTGCTCTAATTGAATCCATGTCTCCTTTTATCAGATCTGGCTTATACCTGCACCACACACGAATTCCAAACCCACTCCATTTTTCAGTTCAATCTCAGGCTGTGTGTTCGATTTATCAAAGGAATGTCTTATCATGTCTGGAAATAACAATCTATCTAAAGTGTGAATGCAAAAGGCAACAAAAACACGACCAGACTTGAAACAGCAAAAGTAAACTTTTGGAGTTTCAATAAAGGAAAGATCAGCGAATTTATATCAGCACTCCCACGAAACCGAACCTCTGTTTCAGCCACATAACATAAATCCAGTGCAAGGGGAACTAAATCTTATTATCTGAATCCACTGATTTTTACATTCATTTCTTCCACACCAACACAAATTACGGTAGATAAGGAGCCGATCGATTTAATATATTTGCTTTCACGATCCCATTGACTCCGAAACAGAAGCTTTGATTTACTCTCGCCAAAAAACCAACGCAACAAGGGAATCAAAGTAGAGACCTTTTGCGAATATCGAGAGGCTCCGCCTCAGGGAACAGCAGCGGTAACTCATCATACACCCTGTTCGCTCCACCGTCCGCGCACACACGAAACTGTGCTGCTCTACAAAAAAAAAAAGAGATCTCAGAACAATTCGAACAAGCAAGCCATGACTGGAGATTTGGATGCATGATAATTACAGTGCTTCCACAGAAGCGGCGTGAATCGAGGCAAACGTTGGTTAAGCAAAACCAGAGCGTAATCGCTACTCCGAGAAACAAGATCGGGGAGGAGGAACGTAGATGAGTGGATCATCATTGCGACCACAGCTCCACTTGATACATCCCACAGATTTCATTTCATTCATTTATTTATTTGGTCAACCATTTCCCAACTAATCAAAAAGTTGACCATTCTCTGGGGTTTAAAATTGAAATTTAACTCACGCACTTTCCAGAAGATAAAAGGTTGTGGCCTTCTTGTCATAAAAAAATTGATTATTATTTTAGTGATTTCTTTTCTATTTTAGACTAGACTTATAATTATTAGACATTCCAATCGCTAATAATATCGTTGACACAAATATCATCAATCGCTGGATATAAACAATTTACATGGACATGACTCTTATGCATTTTCAAGTTTTAATATGTACACAATTAAATGATAGCACCATAGCCAGAGTTATTCCACCTGACTACTCATTCTAATTGATTGTCAAAGAACCTATAAGAAAATCGTCTTGAAAATTTAAAATTGTAAGATACTCTCAAATTTTCATCAATATTGGTGGTGTAATTAATTTTTTTTTACCTACTACTACTCCATCTCAATCATTTAGTTTTATATATGTTTCCAGTGTTGAAAATCTAATTTTTATAAAAACATTTCCCTTCTTAACCTTATTAAATAAAATAATTAAATAGTAAAATATGAATATTAAATAGAGTAGATCTTTAAAAAAAAAAAAATTTAAATTAAGTATAAAAAAGATGGAGGGAGTATCATAGAAGAAGCCCCATTTCTAGAGTAATTGTGTGTGTGGAAACTCCGAAAGATTATCAAGGTACCTCCTCAATGGAAGAAATTTAATCAGGTATAAAGAAGTCCTGGTCAACAAGGGTCAAACCTCTCGGGGATCAGATGATATTATATAGCTAGGTTTAAGCCAAAAAAAATAGAGGACTAACTAAACTATGATACATAAACTTGCAGGTAAACAAAAACTGAACATTGGCCTCTGTACAGAATCTTCTTCTACATGAAGTAGCTAAGCGACGTCTTCTTTCTCGATCCTCCTTCTCCATAGAGCTCGTTCCATTGGAGAAGCTCGTTTATATTCTGTGACTCTGACGATACACTTGCACAGACCTGTTGGGTTTTTATGTACAGCAAAGTTGTTTTATAACCAAGGAAGACATTTGAAAGGATGGATCAACGAAAGAAAAACACACCTGTTCGTGTGCATATTTGAAGTCCTCCATGCTCAGCGGCCGTATATCAGAACTGCTGTATAATGCAGGTGACGGTCTATTCTCGGCTTCGGCTAACACTTTCTCCTATAGATTTGCATCATATTAGCATGACATTATCCTTGTAAATATGTTTACAGAAAAATAGAATGAGAATGCCAGCAACTGCAACTCTGGATGCACCATCACAAGCATACTCTCTCACACACACACGAATATATATGCTCAAACCTACAAACCTTTTTCTCCTTCTCCAAAATTTCTCTTATAGGACGATGTGCAGCTGTCATGCAGAGATTCTGGAAAAGGGGGAACTTGTTTGTAAGTTAACCAGATTCATGGCAATGGCTAGAATCCCAGAAGCAGAAAATGAGACCGAGTTGAGATGACAATCAAATATGCAAATTGTGAGAAATCCTACACATACCTTCAGGTCACTTCCCGAGTACCCTTCCGTCATGCTAGCAATAGCTTGGAAATCAATTGAAGGTACCAATTCTTCCTTGGCTAGCATCACCTTCAATATTTTCTCTCTGTTTTGAGCATCTGGCAAGTTTACCATCAGCCTGCATCAAATATAGATGATCGTACTTCTGAGTTGTGGTCTGCTTACATGATTCAAAGCATTTATTTTGTAGAAAAGAACACAAGTTACTGGGTTTAGCAACAGCTGACCTCCGCGGAAGCCTCCTGATAACAGCCTCATCAAGATCAAAAGGTCTATTTGTAGCTGCTAGTACTAGCACACGTTCCTTATCCTTGGTACGCAAGCCATCCCAGTTCACCATAAATTCATTCTTCATTTTGCGCATTGCTTCATGCTCACCAGGGTTTTCCCGTCTACCTAGCATGCTATCAACCTATGGCAACAAAGGTAAAAAAATGAAAGAACAGAAGAGTTCCAAAAAGAAAAAACAAGAGGATATCAGAATAGTACACCAACCTCGTCAACAAAAACAACACTAGGGGCAATTTTGCTAGCTAAACTGAAGACTGCTTTCACATATTTTTCTCCTTCACCAAACCACTATTTCCACAAATAGGACATGTTATATTTAATATTTACACAGTAAAAGAACTCCGCAATAATGACACCATACTTTTGATGTGATGCTTGACATTGATATGTTGATGAAGTTTGCACCAGCTTCAGTAGCAACGGCTTTTGCAAGCATAGTTTTGCCAGTACCAGGAGGTCCGAATAGCAATATTCCTTTACAAGGCTGCCATGAGCAACAAAGTCAGTAAGGAAAAACCATATAGATAATCTAACCTTGACTGATTACACTTCTAAAATTGTACAACAGGTAAATTCACTTACTTTTGTTAGCTGCCCTTTGCTGAACAATTCTGGCCTTTGGAGCGGTAGCATCACCAGTTCCTTCAAAGTCTCCTTAACATTTTCCAAAGCACCAACGTCATTAAAAGTAACTCCAATATCACCGGGTGGAATAACCTCACCAAGGAGCCTTTTCTCAAATTCGTTCTCTGTAACCACGTCCTGAAATCACGTTTCTCTTACATTGGATTACATGAAATATTGGGAAACCATGAAGCAAACGTAACTACAAGGAACAGACATTAACTCACCTTAAGAGATTTCTTCAAACTCTTGTTTTCGTTTTGAAGTCCCTGTAGAATGTTGAGCCCATAACTGATACTGCGAGACAAGGCCAGAAGTGAAACAGTAAGAACGTAAACCAAAACAAGCTAGTCATTTTTCCTATGCTGCATCTCCAGTTACCTTTACTCTCAAACTTTTGATACTGTGCTGACAGAATTGAACAAATGAATTTTACCTCTGACTTGAAATGACAAGTTTCGATTCTTTGGTTGAAGCCTCTGAACATTGCATAAAGTGATGGCTTACAGCCCAGCCAACAATCTTTTCAACACCTGTCACCAAGAGTTCAACAACATTACCAGTTGATTTAGATACATCGTATCTAATTTGAAGCATTTACAAAACGTGAAAATAGACTAACTTTCAGTAGTCAAAGCTTGGTCTTTGATACATAAAGTTTCCAGATCAGGGCAACAGAGGCCAACTCGATTTAGAACCTGTCATATTAATAAATAGAAAAAATATATGTAAAATGATTAAAGGATTAAAATCATATGGTACACATTTGAGTCAAAACAGAAAGACAAATCCGGATAAAATAGTTCATGAAGCATAATGTCATAATGCCGTAATTACCACACTTTATCAGTACAGATGATCAACTTGATAAAGCTTTCCAAGGGAATAAATAGCCAAATATAATCCCCTCACAATGCTGACAAATATAGATTTACAACATGGAGACACCATATCCAAGCCAATATGTAAACTAGATAGATTTTCATATATTGTTGAAAGAGCCTGTCAGCATTGAGCTCCTACTTAACTCTCAAAGGAGTCAAAGAAATTGGAATTGTAAACAAGGGTTGATCAACAAATGTGACTGACCGAGTCTATGCTAGCAATGTTTGACTGTGATTTCATTGTCTCGATATCACGATCCAGGTGCTGTTTCCAGTCCGATAGACCTTTCTCGTCCTACAGAAGTGAAGCAACCTTTACAGCCTGCTTCCTTCATAAAATTGACAGACAAGCACAATAGTATAAATCAACTTAATTTACCTGAGGAGCCTGTATAGGCACTTTGTTCGGGAAAAGACGGCTAAGCTGCTTCATTGTTTTTGGAGTTTCTTTGCTTCTATCGTTCAATCTACCGAAATTATCCTAGAAGTGTAACCATGGTTTAGATGATCTGCATGAACACGAACAGAAGAGCACGTGCATGCACAAATATCACCAAGACAAGCATGCATGAATACAATGAAGAAAAGATACAATCGCATGTCTTTTCAATGTGTTCTCAGTTCGTACAATTACCTCACCCTTAAACGTTTTGAAATAGACAAAAATTGTTGTACCGCTACTTAAAGGGCCAAGAAACATATAGCAAGGAAGTTTCAGATAAAAAAAACAAATGAATCACTCACAAGATAAAAAAACAAGAAAAAGGACAAATAAAGGTGTTCTTTGACATACCGGGAAGGTGAGGTCAAGCAGTGCAGTTTGGTTGCTTCCAAACTTTGTGAACAATAATCCACCAGGATGAGACTGAACCATGCAGCAAGCATAAGTAGTGTAAGTCCTACAATATGCAGACATATAGATAGTAAAAAATAAATTTAAACTAACCTTCTCTTTCCGGTTGTCTGTGTGAGTATGAGAAGCAATCGCAACAACATTCTCTGGTAAATTTTCGAGTTTATTTTTGAAAGCCGAATATGCTTCAGGATTCCCCACCAAGGATTTCTCCACGTCTTTCACAAACAAAATTAATGGACAAGTCTTACTTTCTAGGGAAGCAACCTACAAAAAATTACAGTATTTACCTCACGCAAGAATAAAAATTATTCTGCAGAATAGCAAACATAATCATATTGAAGGGACTACCTCAAAGAGTTCATTGATGACAAGTTTGTCTACGTCATCAGCATTTGAACTATCAAGACGTAATGAGTCAGCTGCAAAGAAAGAACAGCAAACATTGTAAAAAAGACAAATATATCTGATCACGGGTATTAAATGAAGGAAAAGTGATTAGGTAAGAAACAATTACCAGAACAAAAAAACCCATGATCTATTTCACATATGCCCCCAAGATCAGTGCCATCTGGAATTGTCCTATCAAATCTAACCCCGATTTTAGAACAATCATTTTTCTCAAAAGCGAGAACGACCTTGCCTCTGTAACCATATGTTGGACCCCTACACATAACACATGTTACAACACCACCAACATGATAAAACAATGAATGCAAAGATAGATAATACATCATCAAGTCCCAGAAATTGGTATGTTTTTTACCCCATATTCTAGGTTATGCATCAAAAATAAAAACTATGTAAGTTTAACACTGATAAGAAACATTCATCACCATAAATTATCACATACAGATGAGGGTTGATGAGCATAATTTCCCATCAAACACACACAAAAACACAAGTGAACTAAAAGTCTGAAAAAGGTTCACATAAGAACGAGTACATTGTGTCAAGAGCATTGTTCTAAAAGCTCGAAGCGCACAGGGAAAGGTTCCGTTTTGGACAAAGATGTGAAAGGATGCAGTCAATGCTCCGGTTGACCCATATCAATTATTAAGCATGTAGAAAGCATGAAAAACATAATTTTTTAATTAAAAATTTGAAGTTAGTTATGTAATAAAATTTAATTTTAAACAATAAACATTTTAATAATATGGAGATTAAAACAAAAGAACTATAAAGGTATCGGAGTAAAATTTGTCACGGAACTCTTTCTTTGCGACTAACAGACAACACTTGATCCAACAACAAGTACTAAAAAATATACTGCATATAATTTTTTATTTTTGGACTTATATTTTTCTTGTAGAAATTTTGAAAATATCCGCATCTATTCTCAATTTGTATATTAGTGTATTATTTAATATTTAATGTACTACTTGATATAATTAAAATTATAACAAAAACTAAAAACATTTTTCAATTATTAATTTTGTAGTAAACCGGCTTAAACTAATAAAACTTGGAATTTGATGGTGATGCCTTGTAAAGCTTCACATTATTATATTCTTGATTAGAAGAGACTCAAAATCCAACTGTATAGGGTGCCTTTACGTCTATTTCCGTCCTAACCACCAGTGAAACCTAGCCAAATCCAACAATTTGTACTCATACAGAATGTTTCGGCGTGCCTGCCAACACTAACCAGTGAACACAGTAGTTTTTTTGTTATAAGGAGATCACATCAGTTACTGGTCAACTCTATCAGTGCATGTAACTTAGGACCCAAATCAGGAGAACCATCCAAACTTGTTATCTACGGAACGAAATCAACCCGGTAGGACATTTTACCTTATTGGAGTTTGAGTTGGAGAAAAGCCAGATGGTAACAAACCCACATACTTCACTCTATCACCTGCCAAAATAACAAAGATTTCAGCCTACAAATATCATACTATCAATGCAGAATAGCACATCAACAGGAAACCTATTGAGTTTACCATTTTTGAAAACATAGTTTTTCGATGAAGCAGTGGATGCCTCCTGCTTAGGCTGGGCTTGGGAACTTATGGTAGAACCACCAGTAATGTCAGCCTCTACACTTGAGGCAGGTTTCTTTAGCTGCAATGTCGAGGCTGCAGCCCGTTTAGTAAATACACTTGTTCTCTCAGGCTTTGAAGTTTCTTTCACAGAATCAGGTTCTTTTGATGTTATTCCCTGGATAAGTTTTTATAACTTTCAATTGTTATACACATGGTTTTTGATAATGAAGTTCATCAATGAAATCAGGAACACGTTAATGAAAAGCGGGTGAGGAGGCTTACACCAGGGAGTATAATAGAATCAACTATAAGGATTTTCGCGCTAAAATATTTCGCAAGTGCCTTGGCCAAGGTTTCCTGGTATATCTCCGAACCTAAAAAGAAGACAACTAAGAAAGAGAAAAGAGCTATGCCAAAACACAAAATGGAAAAGCTACCACCTGCAGGTCCTGACAACAAAATTCTCGGACACAATGTAGGGAGAGCTGAAACATATTTTGCAAGTTTGTGACACTTGAAATGTACGAACGTTGATGCAATAAGAACATTCTTCGTAGTTTCACTGTCAGGACAAGCAAAAAGTTTGCAAAAAATACCAAATGAATGAAGAAGCAAATAAGACAGACTCAAATAATGGTTAATCAAATTAAACAAAAATTATTAAACAGAGAGTATTGAATGCCGAGAATAGGTAAGCACATAAACCCCTCATTGCACTCACATAGATAGGACTGAACAATGTTGCACCAAAAAAGGGAATAAATGCTCATTTACAAATCTACACACACCAAATAAAGGAATAAATGCTACTTAACAAATGGATACAGACAGGCGACGGGTATATTTATCAAAGTTCAGTTCACTAAAACTGCTTTTGACTGAGATTAACAAGATGGTTCTTAATATAACAATGTTTGAGCATACAACAATGTCCATCACTTGACTGCCGAACATAAAATATACTTCAGTCTTTCTAAAAGCAAATGGTTAAAGGACACATTCGAAATATATTTTTACGATTTATTTCAATAATTATAGACACTATATTTAGACCAAGGTACCAGCAGAGGGAAGTGAACCACGATGAAATGTACATAGACGTGGATGCATACAACAAAATTTGAGCACTTTACCTCAGATAATATGGAAAGTTTTCAAATGAAATGTCACTATTTTTGCAATCAAGTAGTCCTTGTTGTAAACCATCTTTAAACGCTTGGTGCCTTAATGATATTGAAACAGGACCATCTGATTCCTTCCGTGGATCTCTGAATGCCCTATGCTCATCAAGGATTCGAGATACGCTGCGATTTATATCAAACTCAGGTGATGTCGAGGCAGCCAGAACCTGCAAAAATGGTCTCAAGTCATTGTTTTCCGCAACAACCTTCCCACTCTCTGCATCAACATTTGAATTTTCATTGGTAACAGGAGATGGAGTAAGAGTCTTCGCAAGAATTGATATAGGAATGTCATCCTCTTGGTCAGAGGTATCCTTCATTTCAGCATCCTCCACACGGTTGTCTAACTCTTCACAGGCAGAAGGCAATGCTGGCAATCCAGAACCGTGTTGTGTATCTTCATCATTTTGAGATGGAGGGAGAAGGGATAATTCTTTACGAAGACTGGATAGTGATGCAAGAGTTGAAGCAACAGTACAACGGTCTTCTGATCTTGTTTCAGCGTGTAACCCTTTTACGGGTTCACTATGACGTTCTAATAAGTTGAGTGAATGTTGTAAACCCACTGTAGCATCATCGTTATTGGTGAGTTGTTGAAAAATCTGAAAGTGTGTCAAGGAAACACACAATTGCCTGATACAATTTGCAGAGGTGTACTTCTCAAGTTTACCCTTGTGAAGAAAACTAGTATACAAGTATGACTATATAACCATAAATAAGAAATTCGACTCGCAGGAACAAAGGACAAAACGGCACTACTAGCAATGCTTCTGTAACAAGGATACATAAGCATGTTTACCAGACGAGTTAAAAACCACTTCATCTCCTTCATTTAGATTAATACTGGAATCTTTGGAATAAACCTTGCCATTCACTTGGACATCCCCTTCATTTCCAGTTATTTCAAGCAACGTAACAGATACGCCTCCCTGGAAATAACAAATAAAGTGAAGACTGAAGAGACTAAAATGATGATATTAATTGATATCTGAAATCTAGAATCAGCAATAAGAACGCAAAGAAGAAAAAAATCAACATTTACCTCAGACTCAATGTGCTTCAAACTACAAAAGGATTTATGAACTTCTGCATCTCCCACACACAAGTCGCACTGATGACCTTGACCAACAGTGAAAGTGGGACGATGCATGACAATATGCGGACTCTGCAGTACAAGGACACAGTTAACGGTATGTAGATAGACAGATCAATACAGATCTCTCAAAAACAGAGGCAAAAGTGGAGTCGGTAAACATACAGACCAAACAATTTACATTTTGAAAAATACACTTTCATGCTAAAATAATGTATCTTCCAACACTACTTATAGAGTTTTAGGCTTACCAAATTACATCACAATGTAATCTACAATACTGATTAGACGTTTTCCATGATAATTAAATATTTCAAGTAGCTAGATGTTTAACTACAGCCTTTTATTACTTTTTATTTTTCTTCGGCAACTAAACTAAAAAGGCCATATGTGATAGTTATAAACAAAAGGTGCAACCATAAACCCATGGATAGATATGCATGACCTTGTAAACACTTAAGATGGGACTTCCAAGCATCAAAATAAATACAGTAACACAAAATGTTCACGCGCACAGAATTCCCAATCTACTCCTTTGATGGTACACTCTCATTTTTTTTCTAGCTTGATAGCATATGGCTGTGAATTTATGCCAACATAAGGACACTTTGTATCACATCAAGTATATCCGAATTTTGCAAAATCTCTTCAAAGTTCAAATACTTCCTCATTTCCATTGAACTTAGTTTATTTTGCTGCAGTAGGCTTTGGGCATTTTAGTGAAAATAAACTTCTTGGGAGATTAATCATATTCTAGAAATGACAATGATGTCCATGAGTCAATGATGGACCACCAAAAAAAACCAAGCTAAAGCTACAAATTTACTCCACTTGCAGAGCGCAGCGCATTCTGCAGGCATTTGAGCAGTCACAGTACTGAAATGGTATTTGTCACTGTCACAATCTCAGCTACAAAGAAAGACAAACATGCCAACCTCCGGAACATGGAAGCTCTGCTGGAATCATTTATTATTTAATCGAAAATGTCACACTACAACATCATGAACCAATAACATAAAATCATTCTACAAGTGTTTTTAGTTTAAGGACTTCAACACTTCATAAATATAACTTTTATGCATTTCATACGTTTTTAAACAAAAGTACATGAAATTTAGTAAAAAGGCATAAGCCTACCTGGGAGCACTGGGACAGAAGTATACCCCATGCAACCCCTTCATCATATTTAACTTGCCGTTTCTTCCCTCGATTCAGTAACAGACCACTGGGCTTCCCTTTTTCCACATCCATTGAAGAATTACCTGCATCAACACCAAAAAAATCAAGAATAGAATTAAAAAACAAGAAATCAGCATAACGGATTGATCACTCTTTGAAACCATTTCTTATTTTCTAAATAATACCATATACAATCTCAGTTCCATTCTAATTTTCCACATGCATTACTTTAAATTTAACTGTTCATTTGTTCCCTACAAACAATATGTTGTGTAATTGTAAACAAAAAAATACACCATAATTTTCAAATTTCGAAATAAACCACACATGATCATAATATACACAACCATCATATCAATCACAGCTTAATGGTACTCACAGGATAAATCTTACACTTGGACATTCCCAGAAAAGCTCAAAACATAATTCCGAACCACCTTTCATCACATAAATTCATTCAACACAATTATCTAACCAACACATGCCCAAAACAAGAAAAATGAAACCAAACATCGAGTAAGAATTTGCAAAAGATCGACGGAAACAAGAATCGTTAAAACCAAAACACGCGCAGGGCATAGGATCGAAGATAATCATCCAAGAAACAAAAATCTCACCTTCCACCGCCACTCCTGGCTGTAATGTTACCGTCACAGAATCTGATTGCTTCTCGCCGGCACTATTGGCCAGATCAGCCGATCCAGCGTCATCTCTAGTCAATTCTTTCGCTGCCACCGGTTCACCTACCACTTCGTTCGCGGACGGAGAATCGTTGGTCGACGACGAAGACGCCTCCGACGCCTGTACACAAACAAAACCCCCGAGATTCAGAACCACCACGAATAACAAAAACCCAATTGAGCATCCCACCCAAATGATAAAACAGCCAAGGAACCTCGAAACAATAAAAAGAAAACAAAAAAACCTTGGATCGCTTCCCGTTAGGCGGCGAAGACGATGGAGAAGAAAGGGGACGCTTGGAAGAAGAGCTCCGCCTTGTCTCAACCATGTTTCTGATCTAATCTTACAAAAAGACACAATCAATCAAAACTTTTTCGAAAGGAAACCCAATAAGAACGCTACACAACAAACATGAACAGGTATTACTACTGAAAATTATATTAACGTATTATTCTTCAGTCCAAAACACAGAGCATATGAGTGAGGGGAGGAAGAAGGAAACAATAGTTAGAGGTTGGGTCATATATATAGACAAAGCTTTGACCTTTGGCTTTTGAGAGTTTATTAACATAATTTTATTTTATTTTTTGGACGTTAAAGTGGTAGTTGTGGGGCAAAAACCAAGTTTGATTGAGCTACAGACTCTTTATTTGAATTTTCTAATTTCATTATTTTAAGATAATTACTTCAATTATAATTTTAGCATTTCGATAAGCAGAAATTTTTATAGTATTCTGAATAAATTAAGTTTTTGTAAAATCCATTTAGGTTACCCTATTTGATGTAAAAAAATGTTTGATTGAGCGAGAGACTCTTTATTTGAATTTTCTAATTTCATTATTTTAAGATAATTACTTCAATTATAATTTTAGCATTTCGATAAGCAGAAATTTTTATAGTATTCTGAATAAATTAAGTTTTTGTAAAATCCATTTAGGTTACCTTATTTGATGTAAAAAAAAATGTTTGATTGAGCGAGAGACTCTTTATTTGAATTTTCTAATTCCATTATTTTAAGATAATTACTTCAATTATAATTTTAGCATTTCGATAAGCAGAAATTTTTATAGTATTCAGAATAAATTAAGTTTTTATATAAATCCATTTAGGTTACGTTATGTGATGTAAAAAAAAATTGTACATTTAGTTTGACACATGTATAGTTACTAGCGCTCGTCTTATACCTTCGCTTTGACATTTATATTATCTTATTCTGCTGATTTAACATTTGTAAAGTTACTAACGGTCCGACATACGAATTGTGTATATATGAAATGAGATCTGATAATAAATATTATAAAATTATTTATTTTAGTTAAGGTATTCTACACAACATTTGAGACATGATTAAAATTGATAAAATTAGGAGGACTAAAATACTATTTATAGGGCAAATTGTGATGGTTTTGTTTTGAAAGATACACTTGTAATATAGATAGGCTTGTAAAAAATAGTAGATACGTTTGTAAAAATATTAGATTTTAACGAAAAGGAAAAAAATCCGCCAAATTATAGAAAGAAAACGCAATCATATATTTAATATATCCGTTGGAGTAATATCAGATCAGCTCTGGGATAAGCATCAGCTGTATATGTGCGTAATCTAAATGGTTCAGCTCACGAATATTCAGTGACTTATAGCTTCTCATATATGATCTGAAGGTTCCCCCTAATATTAGGTTCTCCTATAAGCTGAAGGTTCCTCTAAACTGAAGGTTCCCTAAGCTGAAGGTTCCCCCTAAGCTTGGTAGCTCCTGATCACCTGCATTCAACAGATTAGGGCAGTTCAGCAACTTGCAGTTTTGTTGACACGTATTCCCCCCCGACGTCCTTCTTGAGCACGTGATCTCTTATAAAGTGATGCCGAATATCAATATGCTTGGTTTGTGAATGATGCACAGGGTTCTGCGTGATGGCAATAACACTTGTGTTGTCGCAGAAGATTGGCGTTTCAGAGACATCAATGCCAAAATCTCTGAGCTAATGTTTATCCAAAGAATCTGAGCACAGCATCTCCCAGCTGCTAAGTACTCCACTTCAGCTGTGGACGTGGCGATTGAAGTCTGCTTCTTACTGAACCATGAGATCAGACGATCTTCTAGGAATTGACATGTATCACTTGTGCTACGCCTGTCAATGCGACATCCTGCGTAATCTGCATAACTGTACCCTATTAGTTGAATGTCGGAGTCTTTGGGATATCAAAGACCCACGTTGGTAGTACCTTTAAGATACTTGAAATTTCGTTTGACAGCAATGTAATGAGATTGTTTGGGCTCTGCTTGAAATTTAGCACACATACAGACAACAAACATGATGTCTGGTCTGCTAGCAGTAAGGTAAAGCATGGAGCATATTATACCATGATACAATGTTACCTCAACGGCAGTACCAGTTTCGTCCTTGTCCAGCTCAATTGAAGCACTCATCGGGGTAGCTGCTGAAGAGCATTTGTCCATTCCGAATTTCTTCAGAAGTTCCTTTGTATATTTCGCTTGGTTGATGAATATGTCATCTTTAAGCTGTTTGACTTGTAGTCGTAGAAAAATGTTAGCTCCCCCATCATGCTCATTTCGAACTTATCCTGCATCACATTGGAGAACTTTTCACACAGTTTAGGATTAGTCGAACCAAAAATAATTGTTAGAGTAGATGCCCAACTAGCCAACTTGTAGCATGTGGGTTTATAGACTCTTGTATATGACAATCTTTATATATGATATTCGCATTTATTTATATGGCATTCTTTACTTTCATTGTGTTGTATGATGATTAACAATTGCGTTGAGTAAAGACCTAGAATGCACTATAGTGTATGTTAGATGTGATAGCGGGTATGACGGCTATCATGAAACACATCTAATAGTCACTGTGTATTCTGAACAAGTTCCTAGTCGATTGGGCCGTCAAAATGAGGATAAGGCCGCCCGAGCTTGAGACTAGTATCTGCGATGCGAAGTACCATGTTTCATTGGTAGGGAACATTGTGATGTTCTGAGCATGCAGGTAGATAGTGACCTGGTGATCTATCGAACTACCCTCGTTCGGACTTTCCAAATGGTTACCATTTGTCGAGTGGATAAGTCCGAGGTCTTGGTTGTACTGATTAGTGCTCACGACTCGAAACGTCATTGAGACTCTACATGATAGGCGTCTCACTTTGACTCGTTTGCCGACTCACTTGGGGTCATCAGGCGGCGGGATTGGGTGAGACCCCCGATGCATGTAGGAGTCGATGCATCGTTGTCGAGGATTCACCGCTCGCAGACATGCGTGGATTGTTGGGGATCCGGATCCGCCCCCCGGCGAGGCAGCGGAAGAACATAAAATAGGTGCCGGGAGACGATCAATACGAAAACAACAATTCATAATTGTCATACATAGGGCGTTTAAGCGGGTTACCTTGCTGGCACTTGTGCCTGGCTCCAACCGGAATTACAATAACGCCGGCTCTTCACGGTAGATTGCGGTAGATAACGCCAATCAGGCAAACGTCGTGCCTGAAAGGTCCAACGTTATAATTGAACTGTGATGGTCGACTGAATTGTCAAACCTAAATATCACAGATTGATGATTATCACCGACTGATTGGTCCGATCGCCGATCAGATCGGACCGATCGACTCAGTTTCCAAAACTGAATAATATGATCTGAAAAACCATTTTTCAGAACCCCAGTGCAAAAAGACCGTTTTGCCCCTCAACAGCGGGAAACCCCGGTTTGACCCCCGTTGACTTTTAGGAAGTCGCACTTCCCGAAATCCTCTTCTCGTGCTCAACGCATTGAGCTGAATATCCGTGCGGGAATCTCGAATCCAGTACTTGTGTGACCCTCAATGGTTCAGGGATACAGCTAGCCGTGGGCCCACAACCATTGTGGCTCCGGAATCACAATTCCGGACCTGCCCAACGGATCATGGTAAAGCGTCTAGCAACATCGCCCCATGATCCCCTAGGTATCACTGATAGTGCCTGCAAGAACCAGTCGGTCGTGGTTAGCGTACAGTACGGTCCTTTCAATCCATATATCCCGATCAGATCAACGACCATTGGTAAATCGAGAGTCGCTAGAGATCCGATAGCTATGCATACATCTTGGAGATCGAATAGTGACATCGCGAGTGTAACTAGGTAAACACATTTACCTAAAACACTTCTAGTACTCTGGCAAGAGATTTATACACTATTATCCCCTCAGATAGCATAGGATATCCACGCATGTCTGCGAGCGGTGAATCCTCGACAACGATGCATCGACTCCTACATGCATCGGGGTCTCACCCAATCCCGACGCCTGGTGACCCCAAATGAGTCGGAAAACGGGTCAAAGTGAGAC
>KV005683.1:13796-27686 GCA_001598015.1 Dorcoceras hygrometricum
GCATTAAAGCCAAAGGACACAAGTACAACAGTGTCATAAGACTTTTTAAAAGGCTACAAGATTGTGTCCAACGGACAAATCTGCTAAGCGGCTTTATATATCAAGAGCAGGAGAAATAAGAGAAGAGAGAGCCGAGCAAGAGAGTGGGTGTGCATAAGCTAAAACAGAATACAAGTCTACTGCACAATCCTGGAAGACATCGAGAGACCAGCTCAAAGGGGAGCCCTTCCCAGTGTGTGAGATTCAATATTTAATAAATTGTACTTACACTGTAAATCTCACAAACATACACATTCACTCATATTCGAGAGTTGAGCGAAAAAGATTAGAGTGAATGTAAAGTAAAACACTCCATTGTAGTCTTTGGATAGAGACGTTAAACAAGTCTACGTTGTCTTTCGCACTGAGACATTAAAGAAGTGTCTGTAGCCTTTCTCACTAAGCCAGTAAAGAAGTGAGTTAGACACACGCAGCTTGCGGGCTGGTGGGCAGTCGTTGCTAGAGGAATTCTTATGACTGTTGGTCGTAGGAGTGGGTTGTAGCGGGGGTCGCTGCAATCAAAGTCTTCTAATGGATCCTTCCCAATTGCGAAAGAAGGGGAGACGTAGTAGATTCAACTCCGAACTTCCATAAACAAATTGCAGTGTATTTCTTTACAGCTTTCTGCATTTACATTCACGCATTGCATATTTGTTTACTATGTATAAAATCGTAAATGAGCTTTCGAACATAAGAGTTCAGTTTGAGTTGTTTCCGCATGATTTTAATTCATTACTCAATCTGTATCTCGATGCACTAACATTCAAGAACACTAATCTATTGCAGCTCAAGATTTATTGAACCAGATTGATGTGTTAAACCAGTTTTGCAGAGCTGCTGGTAATCCGGACCAGCTCACAGAGTTGTTGGTCCAGCGTCACACTGATCTGGTTTATAGTTACGTGAATGCACGTAACTTAAGGTGTTGGTGTTTGGGCTATGTGAGAGCCTACGTGAGTTGTGGCAGAGCTCATGAACACCCCCCATTTTTTATCCTAACAGATTATGTGTCCAATTTGAGGAAACTTATACTTCAATGTCAATATATTATACCGGATTAGAATATTTTGTACTGAGTTACGTCACCACGTGTGCTGAGCTTATTCCATGCACTTGAACATAAGCAGGATTGCTAGATAGTGGTCATACCTCACATGTACATATGACTACGAGTGTTTAGTTTGGATATACTAACAACATATGCTCAATTATAAAGATTATGTGCTTGATTGGAGACATTATACTTCAATTTTAAGATTATACCGGTATCAAGATTTTTGTACTGAATACATCAAAATGTGTGTTGAGGTATTTCTTGCATTTGACGTAAGTGCCATTGCTATGTAGTGTTCACACTCTTCACATGTACCCATGATTATAAGTGTTTTGTTTGGGTATATTAACAGCATATGATCAATTACACAGATAAAGTGCTCGGTTACGAGACCATTATACTTCAATTTCATAACATTATGACGGATTTGAAGATTTTGTACTAAATTCAACACATTATTTCATGAATTTGAACATAAGTACCATTGCCACGTAGTGGTCAAAGATTATACGCTCGATTTTGAGCTAATTATACCGTTTTTAAAATTTTCCGGAATGTAACTATACTGTTTTTTGCACAAAAAACATCGATAATGTAGTATCTGTTGGCACAGCGGTGGATCCGGATCCCGCTCCGAAGCGCATCAGAAGTTTAAATTTTGAAGCTCGGGAACGATCAATGCACTAAATATAAGTCTAAACATACATAGAATATTTAGGAAGTTACCTCGGGAGACTAGATGCCTGGATTCGACTATTCCACAAGGGAGAGCACTTTAACGGTTTACTGGTGGATCAACGCCTAATCCGTCTATGACCGGAATCTCAATTACTTCATTGGGTTGCACTAGAAAACCAGTGAAAGTTCTGCAAAGGGAATCTCCTAGCCGAGACGGTCTGAACAAATTCCGACGACGACGACGTAGGAAGGAGGCGAGGAGACCAAGGGGAGGGAAAAAGAATAACTGAAGGGGAGAGTTCTCAACCCAACTTGGAGGGTTGTAAACACAACTTTTGGCGAGTAAAATGAATACCCCAATGCCTCTATTTATAGAATTTTCTTGGGCTAAACCAGGTTAATGGGCTTGGGTCAGGCCCATGCCCAGGGAACATTGGTTTCAAGTCCATCATTGTGGCTTCATCATAATTCCGATCGACGATCAGATCGGAGCGAACTGCACAGTTTAAAAAACTGAACATTATGATGTGAAAACAATTTTCCAGACCACCTAATCCAAAATAGCAGTTAGTCACCTATTAGCTTTAAGGAAAGTCAAACTTACCCAAGCTAATTTTAGGAAATCACATTTCCATCCTTCCTGCTACTATACTCAACAAATTGAGCACAATTTCTGTACGAAAATTGAGAAACCAGTACTTGTGTGACCCTAAATGGTTCAGAGATACAGCTAGCCATGGGCTCATAACTCTTTGTGATTCCGAAAACACATTTTCGGACTTAACCATCGGACCATGATAAATCGTCTACCAACATCGCCCCATGATCCCCTAGGTTCACTGATAGTGCCTGCAAGAACTAGTTAGCCATGGTTAGCGTATAGTCCGATCCTTTCAGCTCAAATATCATGACCGAATCAACGACCATTGGTAAATTGAGAGTCGCTAGAGATCTGATAGCCATGCATACATCTTGAAGATCAAATAGTGACATCACATCTGCTACTAGATAAACCCATTTACCAAAAACACATCCAGTACTCTGACCAGAGATTTGTCACACCATTATCTCCTCAGATAACATATGATATCCACGCACAAGGGCGAGCGGTGAATCGGAAGAAATTAGCTACGGTGAACAATAGCTTGGGTATCGCGACAGAGAAAATATTCTAAGTGTCGGGGAAAGTTATGGCTTACGAATGGTCAAAATCCTCTGTTATATACAACTTAATCTTCCCAAATCTGATGAACAGTAGCCACCGACAACACAGGGCTTCACAGCTGATATTGTCAGGCCCGATGCGCTAAAACACATATTAATTACTCAATTAATCACCAGTATGCGGAAGTATTAAAATAGGACTAAAAATTTTTGTTTTGGGCCTGAACAGAAATATCATCTCAAAATAAATTCATAGTCAAAATATGATTTAATTCAAAATCCAACACATCAATAACAACAAATACAGGTAAAATACAAGTCAAGATCCCCAAATACATAATCACACAGGGCATCCCCTGGTTCAATACATAGTACATAATAACTGGGACTCAAATCGGAGATCTACCAACAGACGCTCCACTCTGTCCAGCTGGGTTACCTGAAGATCCTGCAAAGGCCAATCACAGAACAAAGAAGCCCAAAAACAGTGAAAGAAAACAAGGTCAAACCTCAGTACGAAGAGCATCTAAAAAGCGTCAACAATCTCAGACATGCAATATTTCAAACGTGCAATGCATGTGGGCTACCAAGAATCATCGGTAGGCAAGACACAACGACTCAGCTGTGTAGAATCAAATCCTGTGATATTCAGGTACGACAGATTAGCCGCCCATCACAGCGTAGTGGTATTCAGGCACGACAACTCAGCCAGCCACCATATCATTATCAGTGTTTGACCTTTCAGGCACGACAACTCAGTCGGTCGATCAAAACGCACAAGGAAATCAGTTCACAAGAGAATCATGCTCAATATGAAATGCGTGAATGCCAAGCAGACTCATGCTTACAATTAAACACATATAAACAGCACAGAACCATCACACAATCAGCACAAGATCATAGCAGCTCGTACACAAAGGAATATTCAAACACTGATATCAAAGATGCTAAATCTAGCTCAATTCGTACCTCCTCCAAGCTGCTAATACCTCGACAGATCACGCAGAGCACAGATCCAACAGCCTACTCAAATCAGATGCTCTACTATCTCTTCAAGAACTCAACAGAATATCCTATGAGCTCAAATCTGCAAAGATATCTAATAATCAGCTCACATAAAAGCTCATTCAGCTTACAACCTAAAGATGCGTAGCCTAAAACAGCTACCTCAACTCTACAGAGCACTATCCGAAGCTTAAATCGGCAAGGAATCACTTACTCAAAGCTGCTAAAGAACAGAAGAACTGTTGGTCAGCAATCGCAAAGATATCGAACTCTGCAGCTACTTCGCGCTCCCTCAACTCGTCGATTCAAGTCTCCAAACTGGTATCAATCGAAAGTCCTAAGGAAAATGAGCTCAGCGTCACCAATCTTGCTCCAAACGGCGGCGTAAATCGACGACAATCAAAAGAAATAGGGTTCGATGAACAGTAAGGGTTCGCCAAGCTCTCGGGAAAAAGATAATAAATATCGGGTCTAAATTTCTCTAAGTGTTGATCGACACTGGTATAAATAATTCTTCTAGTCAAAGCTACAGTGAAAGTCAACTAATCAAGTCAAAGCTAATACCAATTTTAAGATCTTAGCGCTACATCAGATCTCAGCGCTAACCCATATCTGACTTCTCTACGCTATACTAGCGCGCGAACATTAAACGGAGTCGCTTAGGAGTCCCGCTCAAACTAACAGATCTTGCGACATAGGCCCACTCGCGAACATCCAGATCTGGTCAAATCTGAAATCCATGAACCGTACCGGTCTTCTCCAAACTCATGAACCGGACCGGTTCACACAGTACCGTTGACCAACACCCGACTTCCCCAAGTTGACGTACACATCTGTTCATACACGCTGAACAAATTTCACTCAACCAACGTCAAATCTGGTATTTGCTAAACGACGTCGCATCTAGTATTTGCTAAACGGCGTCGCATCAATACCTTTCCACTAGGCCAAAATAATTAACCCAAACGACATCGCATCGCCTCCCGCTCAGGGCAACCCGCTCATACGCACGTAGGCCAGATCTGGACACCCAGATCTCACTCAGATCTGAAGACAACGAACCGGTCTACTCAAACCGATCTTCATAGCGCCTCTAATTCATTCGCGCGGGATATTCTTCAAATCTGATATCTTCCTGAACCAAATGCAATGCGATACCAAATTAGATCATTCCCGAATACAATCTACCCAAAACCGCTTACGCAAATATGATCTATTCCAAGCCACCTGATAGCGATCAACAACCCACATCTGAACTGTTCTACATCAAATCTGAATATCACCAATCAGATTAACCAAATCCTTCAAATCTGAAAACCCGATGGTTAACGTCTCCCTTGGTTAATCCCAATCCAGGTCTGATTAACCGATTAATCACCCATTAACAAATTCCTAATCCTTACACTCTCCCCAACTAGAAAAGGATTTTGTCCTCGAAATCAGCTAACAACTACAGATCAGAACCAAGAAACACCAAAGCTAAGACACAAAACTATCCAGCATGTCTCAATGCTTAACAAAAGCCACTATGCAAGAATACAAAACACTCAAACACGCAAGCAACAAGCTAGAAAATTACCTGGAATGCTACTGTCAATGCTCAAACAGATGAGGCCACTCTTGTCTCATCTTTTCTTCAACTTCCCAGGTAGCTTCTTCTCTACCATGCTTGCTCCATTGGACCATCACCAATGGTATAGTCTTGTTTCTTAGCTGCTTCTCCTTTCTATCCAAGATCTGCACTGGATATTCAACATAACTCAGGGTCTGATCCAGCTCCACTTCATCACTTCTCAGCACATGGGACGGATCTGGCTCATATTTCATCAACATAGATACATGAAACACATCATGCATCACTGCTAACTCAGCAGGCAGTCTCAAAATGTACGCCAAAGATCCAATCCTCTCAAAAATCTCGAAGGGACCAAAAAATCTAGGAGCTAACTTACCCTTAGGTCTGAATCTCATCACGCTCTTGAAAGGATAAAACTTCAGAAATACTCGATGGCCAACCTCAAACTCCAAAGGCTGGCGCCTCTTGTTCGCATAACTCGCATGATGATCTTGTGCAACTTTCATTCTGTTCCGGATCATCTCCACCTGATCTTTCATATGCTGCACAAACTCAGGAGCAGACAACTTTCTTTCTCCAACTTCTTCCCAGCAGATCGGCGATCTACACTTACGACCATATAAAGCTTCAAATTTGGCCATCCCAATAGTCACTTGGTAGCTATTGTTATACGAAAATTCAACCAAGGACAGCAAATCCTGCCAGCGACCACTGAAATCCATCACCACAGCTTGCAGCATATCCTCCAAAGTCTGAATGGTCCTCTCAGATTGGCCATCTGTCTGTGGGTGATAAGCTGTACTCATAGCCAATCTCGAACTCATAGCTGCCTGCAAGCTCTTCCAAAATCCGGAAGTAAATCTTGGATCTCTGTCAGACACTATCGAAACCGGCACTCCATACAATCTAATCAAAATCTCAAGCATCCATCAAAAGCAATCGAGAAGTCTTCCGACTAACCATTCTGGGCCTTAATCTTCAACTCATGAATATACGGGTCAATCCTCTGTGCTACTCTAATGTCTGCAATAACTTGTGGTTCAACCTGAAGAGAATAAACCATGAAGTACTGATCTTCCGGCTGAAAATGCCATCCAGAAGTCCCCAAATCCTCATGGACTTTGGATATACTCATCGATGTCAACATCGTAGGCTGGGCTTTTCTACTCAAAGCATTTGCCACTAAGTTCATCCGCCCAGGCTGATACTGAATCTAACAGTCAAAATCTTTGAGCAACTCCATCCAATGACGTTGCCTCATATTCAGATCAGACTGAGTGAAGATATACTTCAGGCTCTTGTGGTCCGCGTATACCACAAATTGCTCACCATACAAGTAATGACGCCACTTCAAAGCGAAAACAATGGCGGCCAACTCTAAGTCATGAACGGGGTATCTCGTCTCATGGGTCTTCAACTGTCGAGACGCATAAGCTATCACTCGCCCGTTCTGCATCAACACACAGCCAAAACTTTCAGAGAAGCATCAGAACGAACAACAAAACCTCCAAAACCCGAAGGCAAAGCCAACATAGGAGCAGTAGTCAACTTCTCCTTGAGAAACTGGAAACTCGACTCACATTATTCTGTCCACATAAATCTTCTATCCTTCTGGTTCAACTGCGTCATTGGCTTGGCTATCGAAGAAAAACCTTCAATGAAACGTCTGTAGTAGCCAGCCAAACCCAAGAAACTATGAATCTCAGAAACATTCCTAGGTCGCTCCCAGTTAAGAACTGCTTCGACCTTATTAGGATCCACCGAAATACCTGCTGCAGATATGACATGACCCAAAATGATTACCTTATCCAGCCAGAATTCACACTTGCTGAACTTCACATAAAGCTGTGAGTCTCTCAGTTTCTGCAACACCAATTTCAAGTGTTCCTTATGCTCTCTAAAATTCCTCGAATACACCAAGATGTCATCTATGAAGACAATCACGAAACCATCAATGTACTCACCAAAGACGCGATTCATCAAATCCATGAAGACAACAGGAGAATTCGTCGATCCAAACGGCATCACCAGAAACTCATAATGCCCATATCTAGTCCTGAAAGCCGTATTCTCCACATCAGCGTCTCTAATCCGCAATTGATGATAAC
Organism: Dorcoceras hygrometricum; assembly: GCA_001598015.1. Lineage (NCBI taxonomy): Eukaryota > Viridiplantae > Streptophyta > Magnoliopsida > Lamiales > Gesneriaceae > Dorcoceras > Dorcoceras hygrometricum. The sequence continues at coordinate 21,421 of KV005683.1, forward strand.
CAGATCGCAAATCAATATTAAAGTACACTGCCGATCCATGCAACTGATCGAACAGATCATCAATTATTGGCAAAGGATACTTGTTCTTGATCGTCGCTTTATTCAACTGCCAAAAATCAACACACGTCCTAATAGATCCATCCTTCTTCTTCACAAAAAGAATCTGAGCTCTCCAAGGAGACATATTCAGTCTTATACCCTTCTCCAAAAGATCACGCAACTGCTCTTTAAGTTCCTTCAACTCAGCAGGCGCTAGTCGATATGGAGCTCTAGAAATCGGGGCTGTCACTGGAACCAACTATATGCTGAAGTCAATCTCTCGTCTCGGAGTGAATCCAGGAATCTCATCCGGAAAAACATCAGGGAACTCTCGAGCAATCGGGACATCACTCAACTCTATCCGCGATTCTCGGGAAACATCCAAGACATAGATCATAAACCCAGAGTTCTCTAGCGACAACAGGCTAAAAATTTCCATGGCAGACATTAGTGGGATCTTCGATCATGAATCAGCACCCCAGTCCCACTTCTCCACATCTTGAGGTCTAAACCTCACCACACCATGGAAACAATCTACAGTCGCTCTATAGTTGGACAGCACATCCATACCCAAGATACAATCAAAATCTCTAATCTCCAAAGCAATCAGGTTAGTCAGCAACACATTCTCATCAAATCTAGTCACACACCAGCAGGAGTACATACAGACACAACATCACACAGTGGGGTAACACTAAACCCACACTCATGCACAAACAAATCAGATATAAAAGAGTGTGATGCTCATGTATCAAACAAAACTCGTGCAGGAAAATCAAAGATAACACAAGTACCTGCAATAACTCCTCCAGGCATATCATCAGCTTTCTCTCTCATCAAAGCGTTCACCTGAGCTTGCTGCGCTCCCGAAAACGGAGGTCTAGAAGATCCTCCGAACCTAGACGATTCTCGTGGTTGGAAACCTGATCGTTGGGATTGAGCAAAAGGTTGCGGTCTCTACGCAGAACCACCAGCTGAACTGCGACTGATTTGAAGGCTGTGCTCCCCTCGGACACACCCTAGCGAAATGTCCAGGCTGCCCACAATTATGGCAAAGACCCTGAACTCCACGGGACTGGGTAGTCATATGCCTAACTCCGCACTGACCACACGTCACTCCTCAAAAGCCGCTACCACCAGAGCTAACAGAACCAGAAGAACTCGAATTCGACCGTCTCTTAAATTACTTCCCACGAGGCTTGAACCTCTGGAGATTCGACTGCTGCGAAGTCTGAGGAGGTTGAAACGATGGAATCGCTTCGGGCACAGGTTGGAAAGTGCGTCAGCTGTCGGCTGAACCAGATTCTGGGCTTCCAACAGACTCTCCTCACTGTCCACGGCCCTATCCACTGTCTCAGCATACGTCATAGGAAAACCAGCCAACACCATACGGAACAAATCAGGCCTCAAACCTCTCGGAAACTTGTTCCTCTTCGTCCTCTCCTGGTTAGCAACATAGGGAACTACGACAGAAGCGACGAAAACTGTCTAGCATACTCAGCTACCCTCAAGTTCCCTTGCTTCAGATTATCGAACTCCCACTCACGGTTATTTTAGTAGGACTCAGGGGTATACTCCTGTCGAAAATCTGGACAGAAGCTCTCCCAAGAAATCAAAGTACCACTCTCTCTCATGACTCGGGAAGTACCTTTCCACCAACGTTGAGCATTATCCCTCAACTACAAAACAGCCAGCTTCAGTCTCCTCTCTTGAGAGTACTCCACCGTGTCAAACAACTCCTCCATGTGCTCTAACCAACCTTCAGCAATCAGACCACTCTCGGCACCAGTAAACGTCGGGGGATTCATCCTCTAGAACCTAGCCAACACTAGCTCCATCTCGCCAATTTTTCTAGTCACATAGTCTACCTCTGTCTGTCTAGCACGACGACGCAGAGGTATACTCTGCTGCTCAACATTCTCATCACTGCCCGGGGCTCTAGACTCTCCATCTACCTGCCTAGCGATTCTACTTCTACCTCTCCTCGGCGACATCTATCAAAACTCAAGGTAAGAAACAACAGATATAACACAGAGACAGATACAAAATCACACAAATCACAGAGTCAATCAAAATCAAAAAGCTCAAACTTTGTGCCAAGACTCGAGTGTGATGAAAAAGAATCGAGCTTATCCCATTTTAAGCTCTGATACCAAAAATAGTCAGGCTCGGTGCGTTAAAACACAGATTCATTACTCAATTAATCAAAATTATGCGGAAGCAATAAAATAGGACTAAAAATTTTCGTTTTGGGCCTGAACAGAAATATCATCTCAAAATACATTCATAGTCAAAATAGTATTTAATTCAAAATCCAACACATCAATAACATAAAATACAGGTAAAATACAAGTCAAGATCCCCAAATACATAATCACACAGGGCATCCCCTGGTTCAATACATAGTATATAATAACTGGGACTCAAATCGGAGATCTACCAGCAGACGCTCCACTCTGTCCAGCTGGGTTACCTGAAGATCCTGCAAAGGCCAATCACAGACCAAAGAAGCCCAAAAACAGTGAAAGAAAACGAGGTCAAACCTCAGTACGAAGAGCATCTAAAAAGTATCAACAATATCAGACATGCAATATTTCAAACGTGACAATGCATGTGGGCTACCAAGAATCATTGGTACCAAAGAAGCCCAAAAATAGTGAAAGAAAACGAGGTCAAACCTCAGTACGAAGAGCATCTAAAAAGTATCAACAATATCAGACATGCAATATTTCAAACGTGCAATGCATGTGGGCTACCAAGAATCATCGGTAGGAAAAACACAACGACTCGGCTGTGCAGAATCAAATATGTGATATTCAGGTACGACAGATCAGCCGCCCATCACAGTGTAGTGGTATTCAGGCACGACAACTCACCCGGCCACCACATCAATATCAGCGTTTGACCTTTCAGGCACGACGGCTCAGTCGGTCGATCAAAACTCACAAAGGAAATCAGTTCACAAGAGAATCATGCTCAATCTGAAATGCGTGAATGCCAAGCAGACTCGTGCTTACAATAAAACACATATAAACAGCACAGAACCATCACACAATCAGCACAAGATCACAGCAGCTCGTACACAAAGGAAATATTCACACACTGATATCAAAGATGCTAAATCTATCTCAATTCGTACCTACTCTAAGCTGTTAATACCTCGATAGATCACGCAGAGCACAGCTCCAACAGCCTGCTCAAATCAGATGCTCTACTATCTCTTCAAGAACTCAACAGAAGATGCCTACGAGCTCAAATCTGCCAAGATATCTAATAATCAGCTCACATCAAAGCTCATTCAGCTTACAACCTAAAGCCGCGTAGCCTAAAACAGCTACCTCAACTCTACAGAGCACTATCCGAAGCTTAAATTGGCAAGGAATCACTTACTCAAAGCTGCTAAAGAACAGAAGAATTGTTGGTCAGCAATCGTGAATATATCGAACTCTGCAGCTACTTCACGGTCCCTCAACTCGTCGATTCAAGTCTCCAAATTGGTATCAATCGAAAGCCCTAAGGAAGACGAGCTCAGCGTCACCAATCTTGCTCCAAACGGCGGCGTAAATCGATGGTAATCGAAAGAAATAGGGTTCGATGAACAGTAAGGGTTCGCGAAGCTCTCGGAAGAAGATAAGAAATATCGGGTCTAAATTTCTCTAAGTGTTGATCGACACTGGTATAAATAATTCTTCTAGTCAAAGTTACAGTGAAAGTCAACTACTCAAGTCAAAGCTAATACCAGTTCTAAGATCTCAGTGCTACATCAGATCTTAGCGCTAACCCAGATCTGACTTCTCTACGCTATACTAGCGCGCGATCATTAAACGACGTCGCTTAGGAGTCTCGCTCAAACTACAGATCTCGCGACATAGGCCCGCTCGTGAACATACATATCTGGTCAAATCTGAAATCTATGAACCGTACCGATCTTCTCCAAACTCACGAATCGGACCGGTTCACACAGTACCGTTGGCCAACACCTGACTTCCCAAGTTGACGCGCACATCTGTTCATACCCGCTGAACAGATTTCACTCAACCAACGTCAAATCTGATATGCGCTAAATGACGTCGCATCTAGTATTTGCTAAACGGAGTCGCATCAATACCTTTCCACTAGCGCCAAAACAATTAACCCAAACGACATCGCATCGCCTCCAGCTCAGGGCAACCCTCTCATACGCACGTATGCCAGATCTGGACACCCATATCTCACTCAAATCTGAAGACAACGATCCGATCTACTCAAACCAATCCTCACGGCGCCTCTAATTCATTTGCGTGGGATATTCTCCAAATCTGATATCTTCCTGAACCAAACGCAATGCGATACCAAATTAGATCATTCCCAAATACAAACTACCCAAAACCACTTACGCAAATCTGATCTATTCCAAGCCAACCGATAACGATCAACAGCCCACATCTGAACTATTCTACATCAATCTGAGTATCACCAATCAGATTAACCAAATCCTTCAAATCTGAAAACCCGATGGTTAACGACTCCCTTGGTTAATGACCGTTGGAGGACAAAGCATATAAATAGAGCTGGAATTTGAACTGAAGAAGCTCTCTGTCATTTTCTCCATTCATCGTCTCCATCACTCTCGAGCTTACTCTCTATTGAAGTTATCATTCAAAAATCTCACAAACTCGAAGAACACAAGTGTTGATTTTCACAGAAAATACCTGCGAGTTCATCTTCTGGTTCATCTGTTGAATCGAGTTTTTTTGTTTAGAAACCAGAAGATTTACATTCTCAATAGAGTTGTATTCATTGTTTCATTCTAGATTGAGTCTGTAACAACGTGCCACACAAAGGCCGTTTGAGAAAAATATTATTCACTTGTATTCAGCAGCTGCGACTGCTTTGTTGTTGGTGTTTCTAGGAGTTCACCTGAAGCGAGGCTTGGTGACTGGGTGTTTGCAGAAGGCCTGTAATCATCAAACCTTCTAGTAGAACCTTCCTGAAAAGGAAGAAGGGGAGACGTAGGATATTTATATCCGAACTTCCAGAAACAAACTCTCGACCCTTAACTTTTACATTATTGTTTGTGTTTACTGCTTTAATCTGTTCACAAATTAATCGGCTTATTTCCGCACTTTTTGTTAGCTGAGAAATTTGATTTAAAATGAGATCCTTAAATCTGGTAACTCGGATTTAAGTTAAGCGGGTGCTTGTAAAACTATTTTAAAAGGTTTCGAAAATTTGAAAATATCAAGAGTTCATTCAACCCCCCATTCTGAACTCTTGCAGCTGTTTTTCGAACCACATTGATCCTATCAATTTTAAAAAACAACATTTTATATTCTCGTGAAGACCAAGATTTCAGGCCTGGTGCTCTAAATCAGAGATTAATTACTCAAATAATCACAACTACGTAGAAGCACAAAATATGGGCTAAAAATTTTCTTTTTGGCCTGAACTGAAAATACGATTTAAAATACAATCATACTCAAAGTATGATTTAACTCAAAAATCCATACAATAAAACAGTACCAGAAAGGTATACAAATAGCTCAACCAATACAAATCTCAAGTATAGTATTCACGCAGGACATCCCCTGGTAAACTATTACAATACATATACATAACTGGGACTCCAAATGGGCTCTACCAGTCGACGTGTCAGGCCTCGTGCTCACAACAGAGTAAAATCACATAAACACAAGCGGAAGCTACTAAAAAGCGGGTAAAATTTTTGCTTTTGGCCTAACGGTTTAAAACAGAATAATTTAAGATAGTACAATACTCAAAATAGATATCTCAGTTTAACAAAACCACCAACAAACAAAGGCTACAAGCCCACGACAACAGTACAACATAAACATGTATCAGATACCTGGTAACAACCACAACCGAGTACTACAAAATACAACAAGAACACAGGGCATCCCCTGGCTATCTGTACTGATACATATAAATATGCTATACGCTACTGGGATACTCTAACCACCTCCGGGGGCACCTCTAGCTGGGTCAGCTCCACGACCAGCTGGATAACCTGAACAACAAAACAGGCAAGGAAAACAAACCAAGCCCCAGAGGGACATGGGGTCAAACCCCAGTACGGAGAGCAACTATAAAACAGCAGTAAACAACAAGAATAAAATGCAGATGCTATGCATGAGACCAGGGACAACAGCCGGAGGCTACAACCAAGGAAGGGAGCCAAAGAACTCAATGCACAGCTCAACAGAATCTGCAACAAACAGTGGCCACGG
>KV005683.1:34178-66169 GCA_001598015.1 Dorcoceras hygrometricum
AGCCCAATCCATTGAGCGAAGCATCAGAACAAACAACGAAACCACCTGATCCGGACGGTAGAGCCAACACAGGCGCAGTAGTCAGTTTCTCCTTGAGCAATTGAAATGCATTCTCACATTGCTCAGTCCATACAAACTGTTTGTCCTTCTGTGTCAGTTGAGTCATCGGCTTTGCTATGCTAGAAAATCATTCAATGAAACGACGATAATAGCCAGCCAGACCCAAGAAACTGCGAATCTCTGACACATTCCTGGGACGCTCCCAGTTCAGAACAGCATCAAGCTTACTGGGATCCATGGAAATCCCCTCGGCTGAAATAACATGACCCAATAAAACAACGCGATCCAGCCAAAACTCGCACTTGGAAAATTTAGCATACAGCTGCTGGTCTCTCAACGTCTGAAGGACAATTCTCAGGTGCTCCTTATGCGGTGCTCCTTATGCTCCAAAGGAGTCTTAGAATATACCAAGATGTCGTCAATGAACACGATCACAAACTGATCTATGAATTCTCTGAAAATCTGGTTAATCAGATCCATAAATGTTGCAGGCGCGTTGGTCAACCCAAACGGCATAACCAAGAACTCAAAGTGTCCGTACCTTGTACGAAAAGCAGTCTTTACGACATCTTGATCTCTTACTCTCAGCTGATGGTACCCGGAACGCAAGTCAATCTTCGAATACACCGTAGAACCTGCAGCTGATCAAATAGATCATCGATCCTGGGTAAAGGGTACTTGTTCTTAAGAGTCGCTTTGTTCAACTGGCGGAAATCAATGCACATCCGCATAGAGCCATCCTTTTTCTTCACAAACAAAATGGGCGCTCCCCACGGAGACATACTAGGTCGAATGAAACCTTTCTCCAAAAAATCGTCCAACTGCACCTTGAGTTCTCTCAACTCCGCAGGCGCCAAACGATACGGGGCACAAGAAATCGGAGTTGTGCCAGGCACCAGCTCAATGCTGAAGTCAATCTCTCGCCTCGGAGGAAAACCAGGAATCTCCTCCGGGAACACATCGGGAAAATGTCGTACCACGGGAATGTCGCTAAGATGCACACGAGAAGAAGAAGAAGCATCCAAAGCGTAGATCATGAAACAATCATTCCCTAAGGACAACAAACTGAACATCTCCATCGCTGAGACTAACGGGATCTTCGATCGAGAATCCTGGCCGTAGAAGTCCCACTTCTCGCCAGACAAAGGACTAAAACGAACAATCCCATGGAAGCAATCCACGGAGGCCCTATAGTTGGACAACACATCCATCCCAACGATACAATCGAAATCCCATAACATCAAACGGATCAAATTCGCCATCAACACATGCTCTCCAAACCGCAACACGCCATCTAACAAAACTTCCTGGGAAAACAGGCTCACACCGCCAGGGGTAGAAACAGACACGACATCGCACAAAGAAATGGTATGCAAACCATGCTCGATAACAAACGAATCAGAGACAAAAGAATGTGATGCACCGGTGTCAAACAACACACGCGCAGGAAAATCGAAAACAAGACAAGTACATGCGATCACCCTGCTCGGCATCTCCTCGGCCTGCTCCCTAGTCATGACGTTGGCCTGAGCATGCTGAGGTCCAGAATAGAACGGCTAAGACTATTGTCAGAATCGCGATGGACCAGGCTGCTGAAACGGCCTGAACGGAGTCTCACCAATCTTGGGCGGCTAAAACTGAGGGGAACGACCCCTAGACTGTCCTCCACGACCCTGAGACGGGGCTGCGGCCTGCTGCGATCCCACTGACGGACACACCCTAGCAAAATGTCCATACTGACCGCAAATGTTGCAAGAGCCCTGCACTCCAACACACTGGGTAGAAGGATGCTTGCCACCATAAAAAACACAAAACTCAGCCCAAGAACCACTGCTACTCGAGCTACCCAAACCAGATGAACCAGAACCAGACTTCTTCTTGAACTATTGACCGCGGGATCGAAACCTCTGACGGCCAGACTGCTGTGCCACCTACGGCTGCTGCTGCTGGGGCTGATGGGCTGACTGGGAGGACTGCAAAGACTGCACTCCCTGACCAGCAGGACGACCACCCTGCGCTACCAACTGCCTACGAGCACGACGACTCCTCAAACCCTCCTCAATATCAATAGCATTATCAACTACTTCAGCATAAGTCTTGGGTTTGCTTGTCAGCACCATCTAATACAGTTCCTCATTCAAACCCTCTAAGAATCTTGTCCTCTTGGCCCTCTCCCGGCCAGAAACGTGCGGAACGTACGCCAACAAAGAAGAAAACTTCCGAGCATACTCACGAACAGACATCGAGCCCTGCTCTAGATGATCAAACTCCCGCTCACGGGCATTCACATAAGACTCAGGAACATACTCCTGCCTAAAAGTCTCCCAAAAGCTGTCCCAAGTAATCCCAACGCCGGTCTCCAAAAAAGTACTAGAAGCACCTCGCCACAAGCGCTCTGCACCCTTCCTAAGCTGGAGGGTCACCAAACTCAAACGAAGCTCGTTGTCATACTGGACACGATCGAAAAGACCAGTGATGTTCCGAAGCCACGAATCTGCATCCTCGCTCGACTCATCGCCATTGAAGACCTGAGGGTTCATCCTCTGAAACCTCGCTATCACAACGTCCATCCTCTCCACAGGGATAGGCAAGTCACCAACTTCCTCCTCCTCATCATGTCTACTACGAGTACGACTAGGAGCACTACGCCGATTCCTCAAACTGCCCCTACCTCTACCACGACGTCTAGGCGGCATCTACGAATACACTCAACAGGATAAGCAACACAGAACGAAAACAACATAGATATCACAACAATATGCAGCACATAATCACATAGCCAAGCATATGCAACACACGACACTGTGCCTAGACTCAAGTGTGATCAAAGAAATCGAGCTTATCCCAGCTTAAGCTCTGATACCAAAAATGTCAGGCCTCGTGCTCACAACAGAGTAAAATCACATAAACACAAGAGGAAGCTACTAAAAAGCGGGTAAAATTTTTGCTTTTGGCCTGACGGTTTAAAACAATATAATTTAAGATAGTACAATACTAAAAATAGATATCTCAGTTTAACAAAACCACCAACAAACAAAGGCTACAAACCCACGACAACAGTACAACATAAACATGTATCAGATATCTGGTAACAACCACAATCGAGTAATACAAAATACAACAAGAACACAGGGCATCCCCTGGCTATCTGTACTGATACATATAATTATGCTATATGCTAACGGGACACTCTAACCACCTCCTGGGGAACCTGTAGCTGGGTCAGCTCCACGACTAGCTGGATAACCTGAACAAAAAAACAGGCAAGGAAAACAAACCAAGCCCCAGAGGGACATGGGGTCAAACCCCAGTACGGAGAGCAACTATAAAACAGCAGTAAACAGCAAGAATAAAATGCAGATGCTATGCATGAGACCAGGGACAACAGCCGAAGGCTACAACCAAGGAAGAGAGCCAAAGAACTCAATGCACAACTCAACGGAATCTGCAACAAATGCAGATGCGTGTATGAACTCAGCTAAACAGCAAGCATATAACATATGCACAACAGCACATACACACGGCTGCACAAAACAGCAATTACACCAGGCAATTATACACGGCATAACTCTCGGCCAGCACTACAAACAGGGCAGAACTATTCAGCAACCAGCCATTTTATCCAAGCCATAAACACGCTGATTTTACAAGCTCAAATCCGTACCTCTAATCTCTGATTTACCCAAATCAGATTCCTCAAATGAACGTAGCAAATCACGGCCTGCACAAAATCTGCCAAAATACACGGTGCACAGATTTTAGGAAAATGCTAATACAAACTCACGGCCATCACACAATTTCTCACGGCTGGAAATTTGTTCACTCAACCAGAGACTCATCTCAACCATACAACTTAACAGGGAGCTTAAAGAAAGGCTAGGAACATGATTTTCAAGCTAATTCGAAAAAGCTACCTGCACGCACAAACACATGAACGAAACAGCAGCTTCGTGATTTTGCTCCAGCCAACGACAACCTCCAAAATGGGTAAGGAATGAAAGAGCTTGTCGAGAGGAGTCCAACGCTACCTCAAACGTGAAAAATGATGGTCGGAAACGACAGGAATTTGCCGGAGAAGCTCACGGTGAACAGTACCCGAGGGTTAGAAGCGAAGAACGAAAGTTGAGAGAATTTTGCTAAGTATGGGATCTGGTTTAGAATAATGAGAGGCCAACACTTCTAATATAAATACACGCCTGAAATATGATTAATTAGCCACCCACAGAAACAGATCTCACAAGCTATCGCTCGCTCCAAAACCACGAAGAAATCTGAAGGCCAAAAATGCTAAACGCTACATTACTCAAAACCGCGGTGAAATCTGAACAACAAACTAAACGCTGGAAAAATAGAGCTAACGCTAAAACGACGTCGCACAGCACCATGATGAAGTCTGGAACGCTAATAACAAACGCTGGTGAAATATGAAATACAAAGCGCTAAAAGCTGCTCGCTGAAATCTGGTCACTCGAACGCTAAACTCGCGAAACAGATCTCTCCCTCAAGCGTTCATCAAAACGGTGCCGTAGCAACTTATCTAAACGACAGCGTATAGCGCTCAACACAAAAACACGCGGGGCAGATCTCTATATACAAGCGCAACAGATCTCTCCTAACTATCGACATCCAGACCTCACGAAAACGACGGCGTATCAAGCCCACTCGCTACAAAACGCGCCGCAACACTAAGCGTCCAGATCCCTCAATGCGAACAGATTCCTCACACAACCGAGCAGATTTCACCCGAACGCCCAAAACAGATTTCTTCACCAAAAATCAGATTTCAAACTCGAAAATTCCAAAATTTCCAGAATTGCTCTAAATGTGAAATCTGACCCGAAAATGCAAACGAAACCTCCAAAAAGAATTCCGAACACCCAGAATTCCTCAAAAACCAATTAATCCAACAATTAATCTTTATTACAATTTTCGGGTCTCACACGACGCACCACTCGGTCCAGCTGGATTTCCTGAAGAACCTGCAAAGGCCGAACACAGGACCAAGGCAGCCCCAAAAAGGAAAGAAAAACGAGGTCAAACCTCAGTACGAAGAGCACTCAAATAACAACAATCATATAAGGCATGCAATATCTCAACTCGTGCAATGCATGAAAGGTTACCAAGAATCATCGGTAATCAAGGCACAACGACTCAGCTGGGAAATCAAAATCTCAATAATTTATTGGAATCCAAATCACAGCTACTGTGCTTGCAATCACGAATCAGTGAAAGCATTGATTCACAGGCATGATGACTCAGCCGACCAATCACAACTCAGTGACTAATCGATTCTCAAAGGAACATGCTCAATATGTTATGCATGAAATGCAAGACAGAATCAGCTCACAAATGTTTCATATAATCAAAATAAGAAAACCAGATAATCATCGTGAACATCACGGCTAAGCAACTCAGCTTACGACCAGCATACACAACACTCAATTCACATTGGAAATTGTAATGCCCAGCATCGTTAAGAAGAGGATTAGTTTAACGGTCCAACATTTACGAATTAATGAAGCTTGATTATGAGCTCGGATTTCTTCTGGAAGTGTTGGGTGATTCAGGAACTGTGTATCGTTAAATCACGCTAAGTGTGAGAACCAGACGAAGTAACCAGGCGAAGCGATTTGATAAAATCAGCAGCAGGTTACTGTAGCTCGCGACTGCTGGAATTGTGAAATTCAGTTGAAGCGTTAGTGTTGATTTCAGCTGGAAGCAAACGCGCGAATACAAGAGTTAATCAGAGAGCGCCACGTGTTAGTTACTGTTACGCACGAGAAATCAGCAGCAAGAGTTTCTTACGCATCTGCTGGTTTATGTACCTGCTGATTATTGATGTGTATCTGCTGGTTATTGATGTATCGGCTGATTGAGGATGACGTAGGGGCGGCGTCGTCGTTTTGATTATAAACGCAAGGAGAGTATGTGGAGATTGGTTCCAGCTGAAAGAATAATACGACAGCGTTTTGACTTATGACTATGAGCCTCGATACGATGTCGTTTAGCAACCAGGCGAGAGATTGGAAATCAGTCGATAGATTGTTGTATCTGCTGGTTATCCAGTCGAGGGAACAATGCGACAGCGTTTTAGTTATAAACAGGAAATGTTGATACGATGCCGTTTTGACTAATGTTGCGAAATCAGCTGTTGGCATAAGAGTGCGACCAGCTGCTGGTGTCTTTTAATCAAAGTAGTACCAGCTGAGGATATGTAACGACGTCGTTGGAATTAGTTATAACGACATCGTTTTGAAATGTTGCGACTGGATTCATGTTGCGACTGATTCATCTTGTGACTGGTTGCGACAACAAATGGTTGTTGCTTCTGCTGAAGACCAAGAACATGATATTCGAACAGCGACTGAGGACGATCAACAGCAGTTGAGGAATCTGTTTATCGTTATCCACTTTCGAAGTGGTGGGAATATATCTTGTTTGAATACTCAGCAGGACACGTGGAACTCGAATTGAATACGTTGGAAATGCTGCGAGAAATACAGAGATCGTTGTCTATAAATATGAGTGAATTTGAAATACTGTGAACATCTTGATTTCAGTTATCGACGTTTGAGCTTGCAAGTATCTTCGGAAGTGAGGAACAGAGTGTAAGAACACTGATTGAAAGAATTAAAAACAGAGGAACAAAGGTATAATCTGACATAAGAGTCAGGAATTAGATTACTCGAGAATGATATTTCTTGAGTATTCCGCTGAAATCACATACATATTTGATTACTGTTCTTGATTTAGAACTGTTCTTGATTTACCAGAAATATATACAACATCTCAGCAATTACAAATCTCAAATACAGTATTCTCACAGGGCATCCCTTGATAATAGAATTAGTACATAATACATAACTGGGACTCAAAACGGGGCTCTACCAGCCAACGCACCACTCAGTCCAGCTGGATTCCTGAAGAACCTGTAAAGGCCGAACACAGGACCAAAGCAGTACCAAAAAAAGGAAAAGGAGACGAGGTCAAACCTCAGTACGAAGAGCACTCAAATAACAACAATCAGATAAGGCATGCAATATTTCAAGTCGTGCAATGCATGAAGGGTTACCAAGAATCATTGGTAAACAAAGCACAACGACTCAGTTGGGTGATAAAATCTCAATGAATCGTTGGAATCCAGATCACAGCGACTCAGTTGGCAATCACGACTAAGTGAAAGCATAGGATTCTCAAGCTCTGCATCTCGGTCGGCAAATCACGACTCAGTGATTATCGGTTCACAAAGGTACAGGCTCAATATGTTATGCATGAACTCAAGACACAATCATGCTCACAAACAATGCATGAGAAATCAAACATAAGCAAACCAGATAGTCATCCTAAACGGCAGGGCTAGGAAAACTCAGCTTACGTCAGCACGCAATCACACAACAGTCAAATCACGCTGGAAATACTCTCATGCTTATATCAAAGCTGTTAAATCAAGCTCAATATATACCTTAGCTTCTGAGCTACAATTACCATAGAACAGCTCATGGATTAAATGGCACCCATCTTAGCTCAAGTTTTTGCCGAGAAATCAAGGCAAAAACCACAAGAGAGGATCTAATCTACCAAGATACACAAGAAAATCAGCTTTACTCTTAACCAGCTCGCATCCTAAAACCTAGCAGCTCGGGTAAACTAAATCTAGCTAACAGAGCACTACTCAACTCAAGATATAGGAACAGAAACTACATCTAGCAAAACACAGTTACCTGACCGAAGCTCAACTATGCCGAAAAATAGCGAAACACATCTCACACAGCTTCTCAGATATTATCTCTATCCGGCCTCCTTCCGACTCCAAACTAATACAAGAACGTTGGTCTCGAAGAGGGGTTTTCAACCGAGGTACCCTCACTCAAAACTGACCAGCCAATCTCCGAAAATAGGAAGTCCAAGGTGTCGGGTGAATAGTAGCAACGAGGGTTTGAACATATAAGTGTCGGGAACTCACGGGAGAAGATAAGGTATATGTGTTTTAAAATGACGAAGTGTTGGTCAACACTTATAAATATATATATATATATATATTCTCTCAGTCAAAGCTACAGTAAAGTCAAACCAGCTCAGACTTTACTACTATACCAGCTGGAGTTACGCAGCTTTCAACTAGCACAGCGCTCAACTGACCAGCTCAGATACTTCAAGCAACACACATCCAGCTTCGGATCACTCACATGGACTCGGTCTGGTTTACAGTGCCCAGATCAGCTCAGTCCCTCACTATTCCAGCTTAGGTAAACATACGCTAAAATCAGATCGCGATCCTACAGTCCATCTCGGAGCATCCAACACATCTCTAAGCTGAGTCCAGCTTGTACAAACGCAGTAAACCCCAAAGATGTTCACCTCTAAGCTGGTCCCTCGAAACCAGCTCGCGGCAGAACTCAAACCAGCACAACGAAAACAGCCAAGCTTAGAGCTCCAACTGGCTATCCAGCTCAGGACTAATCTGTCCAACCATCCCACACCTAAACTGGTCTTTGTTTATCCTCAAAACTCACCAAAAGACCTCTAAGCTGGTTGCAGCTTACACTGGACGTAGAACAGTTTACCTCAACCAGCTCGTATCAAAACTAATTCCTATCATTCCGAATCTCCAAGATGTAACATCTCCACTGATAAATCATCAATCAGCTCTAACCATCAGTGCTCAAAACCATGATTCAAACCAAAGATAGTCCGCACTGAAACCCGAACAGCTTGTAAAACCAGCTTGACAACGAAACCTGGACCAGCACAAAGCTGGTTGCAGCTTACACTGGACGTAGAACAGTTTACCTCAACCAGCTCGTATCAAAACTAATTCCTATCAATCCGAATCTCCAAGCTGTACATCCACTGATAAATCATCAATCAGCTCTAACCATCAGTGCTCAAAACCATGATTCAAACCAAAGATAGTCCGCACTGAAACCCGAACAGCTTGTAAAACCAGCTTGACAACGAAACCTGGACCAGCACACATCTAAGCTGGTCTCTTTACCAGCAGCTTACTCAGCTGAAGTATCTCTTTGGATTAAACACTAATCTAATCTGGTTAACACTAAATTATCATCTACTAATTCTAGTTCTCACACAAAATGTATTCTCATTACCAATTTCATGCATCATCCTCTAGTTCTTCTTCACTTTGGAGATTGAAGGTGGAACATAGATAGATTGGATAAATGATGTTGAGAATTAAGAAAATAAAAAAAACAAGATTGAACGTTATAGCTCAAGATCAACATATGTTTGCTACCTGCATCGTCCAAAATGAGCAAGAATTCATACATGGAGGTTCAATTCCAGGTCATATAGTAATTCATCGTGGATGAGAAATCGTAGATCTTAATTTGTTCAATTATTATTTTTCTGAAAATCCAACATATAACGAAGTTATGTTCCGACGAATATTTCGAATGTCTCGCTTTTCCTCAGTATAGTTGATACGGTAAAGAGTCATGATGTATATTTCACACAACAACGTGATAGTGTAGGGTGCCTTGGGCTATTGACTTTTCCAAAAGTAAGAACTGCAATGCAAACTCTAGCATATGCTTTACCTGGGGACTCTATTGATAAATACATAAAAATTGGAGAAACAACTGCAATTGAATGTGTGCAACGCTTTTATCTAGCTATAGTGGAGTTTTTCTCGGAGCAATACTTGAGGTTACCTACTGCCAATGATATTGCAAGTAACTCTATTTTGGTAAACAACGAGGAATTCCTGGAATGTTGGGAAGTTTGATTGTATGCAGTGGAAGTTGAAAAATTCCCACGTCTTGGGCAAGTCAATATGCAGTTGTAGTGAATCTCTAGCAATCATTTTAGAAGTAATGGCTGTTGAGTTAAGCGTGCATGGGTGAGAGAAATATTGTGATGGGTGACCTCCTACGAAGCTCTTGTACGTCAAGTTGCTGACGTTGCGTCGCTTGATCTGGTTGGCCAGGTGGGCTGTAAAAGTGATGCCAGATCTTAACGGATAATACTATCTCCGACGGTAGGATAAGAGGTAAGATTGATCTCTAAGGAAAATGAGACATCACAATCAGTTAGACACGCATCCTTCTCGGACTTATGGGCCTAACAGCCTGAACCTAATGCACATAATAGGTGCACTATGTGCTGCCACATTATAAGGAAATAAAGTTGCACATTGGCTAATAGCTATAACTTTGGCCTAGTGATAAGCGTTTGATCCTAACAGTGGCTAATTACAATCTTTGGATATTGCATTCATATTTTGGTATGCCGTGATCCAATATCAATGTTTTACATTCTTCCAATCTATTTTCCAACATTGCACAAGGTATTGCTCCTCCATCTCATTATATAATTGGAGGAAAAGAATATGATATCGGATATTACTTAGCTAATGATATTTATCCAAAATGGTAAACTATAATCCAAACTATCCACGATCTGCACGGTCCAAAGCAGAAATATTTTGCAATGACACAAGAGTGCTGTGAAAAGACACGGAGCCTACATTTGGTGTTCTAAAATCCCAATTTGGTATCGTGTCATCGCAATCACGTGTTTGGAAAAATATCATTTGCATGATATAGTGACATCACGTATTATAATTCACGATATGATTATCGAGGATGAACATAACTTAGTGCATCCATTCAAAACGAGAGAAGGATTAGCTCCGAACGTAGAAATGTTTATCATAAACATATCATATTTCACGGATCTCACGATATTATATGAAAAAGAAAAAGACAGATACTACCGTTACGAAATGCTTTAATTGAATAACCTACACCCTTCCTCGATTCATTCTGCAGCATCCAATCCCACCACAGCCGACCGTTTCTTTCCCGCCATGAATGTCCTCCAATACTCCGCCTCCCGATTCTCAGCCACTCATCCTCGCCGCATATTCCCAGGACCTCTCCGGCAAGGCGCTCTCGCCGCGAGGTCTCCATCATACACCACATTACCCACAGCTGAACTTCCTCCAAGCGAATCCTAGGGTTTAATCGCCTATTTATTCTTTCGTGCTTTCTTTCAGGTCAAGTTTTAGACTTCCTTTTACAAAAGGAGAAGCTGAGTACTATGATCATCTTCACGCAGCTGCTGATGTTGTCCAGCGTGCATGTCGTCTCTGTGTAGATGTAGGATCTATTTATTTTCATTTAGATGGATGCGGTTTCTTTTCGACGATGATTAATTATTTTTTAATTTGAAATTTCAGGTGCAAAAATCTTTGTTTTCAAATGAGAGAAGAATCCTTGAAAAAATGGACCAGACCCCCGTGACGGTTGCGGATTTTGGTGTTCAAGCTCTCGTTAGCTTGGGTAATTTTTCGTTCCTCGGAGAATAATGACTTTTGCAGTTTACTGTAAATGCTTTTATTCTTGACTGTTTAATGTGGCAGAAATGAACAGATTGTTTCCATCTATCCCATTGGTAGCGGAAGAGGACTCTGCATACTTGCTTGAAAACAATCTTGTTGGTCCTGTTGTTGAGGTTGTTAGGGGTAAATCAGCTTTGGATGAAAAAGAATTAAGTCAAGGTGATGTCTTAAAGTCAATTGACAGAGCGGGAAAAGGTTCCTATTCTTTCGGACCTGAGCAGGCTACATATTGGGTGAGCTTGATTATGAAATTTGGGATGGTAGATTCTTTTTTTTTTTGGCGTGATTTATTTTCAATAAACATGAGTATATTTTCCGGAATTGGTAGAGCCAATTGTTTGCTAGAAATCTTGACAATTTGGGTGAAAAATTCTTAGGTTGATGGACAGTCGATTTTGGTTTTTCTGATATGAAACTTATGCATCACATGCCATTGTTGGGAACATGCTGAGTTCTTTTGGAAAAACGTTGCTGTTTTGGCTTCTTATTTTTCTCCTATAAACTGAATTTTAGTTTCCAATATAATTGACGCTACAGATACTGGATCCTATTGATGGAACACGAGGGTTTGTCAAAGGTGGCGAAGCTCTCTATGTGGTATGCCCTCTCCATGAGTTCCTCTTTTGTCCTGCAGTCGGGCTTCATGTGATTAATACTTTTTCTTTTGAGAATTTTATGAGTGAATCAACGTTTCTTTGAGGCCATTATTGTTGTTAGGATATGGTTGTGCATCAGTGGATAGAACTCACATGACATGGCATGCATGCATGTACCTTGAGTTCAAGGATCAGATTTATTCTTGTGCCCTTTTTTAATCAATTTCTGAAATTTCTCATCTTTAAACTCTTTTTTTCCCCTTTGTTGGAGTTATAAGGGGAGACTGTCTTCTATTTATATATCGAGAATCAGTAGGCTGCATAGTGAATAATATGTGATCATCAACTGTTCTTGGTAGCTTTTCCTTTATGCTTAGGTCAGCTTTACCACAAACACAAACATTGATGAACATAAATTACAAATTCATAGTTATAAAACAAAAGGATGAGATACATTTGATGGGCGGACATAGTAAATCTAATTGCTCACATATGGTTGACGGCGTCTTCATCAATTGTCTTGGTGTTCTTAGTTGTGGTGTCTGGATTCTAAACTAAAGTATTAATACTATTTTTTCTTATATATAATATTGACTTTTAGGTAGGTTTGGCTCTTGTTGTTAATGGGGAGATTGTTTTGGGTGTTATGGGCTGCCCAAACTGGGAGGATGAACAACCAGATAGGTTCTCCTCTGAAGATTTGGGAGATAAGAATCCAAAGTCTAGATCAGGAATCATCATGCTATCTCATGTAGGTTGTGGAACATGGAGGAAAAGTTTAAGGGATTCTCAAAGTTGCGACACCAACATGAGTGATAATTGGACCAGCTGTTCTGTTGATAGTTTTGACCAAGTTCATGAAGCTCGATTTTGCATTTCTGATAGTCAGCAATGGGAGTCATATCCGCTGTCAACTAAATTTTCTGCAACAACTAATGCTGATTGTGTTGGGGAGAATCAGATTCTTCTTCTGCCGACATGCTGTGGAAGGTTCATATTAATTCAAAGAAGACAGTTTTTATGCTTATACTTTGAACATTTAATTATCATTGATTTGTTGAACTGTTGCTCATGAGATTTTTTCTTATTGTGGTGGAACCAGTTATAAATTTCCTTGGATGATTGGATTATATGGACAAAGTTAGTTTTTGTTTTGTCTTTCGGACGCAGGTGAATTGATTTATTGAGGCCATAAATAGTGCGGGGTATGGATTCGATAATGAGAGAATGATCCCATTATTGAAATAGCAATCATAATTCTCATTCACGGTCTAATGATATTCTTCAAAGTGCTTCCATGTCGCTCAACTAATAAATTATAACTGTATATGGTGCTCGTCTCTTGCATCCGTATGTGGTCTCTCAGTTGCCTAGGTAACTTTACTGTTGATATACCTTAGATTTATTGACGACTTATTCATACGTAAGAGGTTTCCCCTTTATGGACATGAACCATGTTAAATGTTAGTTGTGTTGGAATTTCAGTCATTTATATGGACAAATGTTTTCTGAAATAGCATGCCATCCAGCTCATATGGTCTATTGATTTGGCATAATTATCAAATCAATTCATGGATATGCAAACGTTGACAATTTAAGCATGCAGTAATTTTGGGTATATGTTTACAATAGATGCATATTCAAGATTCCTTTAAATGCTATCTTATTGTTGAATGTTTTCCTTATGCTAGTCTCTGTAAATATCTGATGGTGGCATCTGGAAGGGCATCCGTTTTCATTCTTCGTGCAAGGACTAGGCGAAAGATCATGGTATTTTATATAGCTTTTGGTAAGTTCTAGAACTTAAAGATCTTAAGTTGATTTCATCCCATTAAAATTATAGGTCTGGGATCATGCTGTTGGAGTCATATGCATTCACGAAGCTGGAGGGAAGGTATGCTATAAATCCATCTACATAAGATGTTTGCCTCTTATAGTCCCAGAGTGACACAAACAAATCATAGCAACAGAATTTAACTGCTGAAAGGACAAAATTCTACGAGAGAGATAGACCAAGTAGGTTTCTGTGGTGTATAAAACCTTATCTTGTCTGTGGTTCGCAGAGAATTGTGGTCATGTGAAGCAGATTGCTGTTGCTTTTGTAATTTAGAGGATTTTATTTTATCAGATAAGAATAGGACACCAATTAAACCTTGATAATAAAAATTTCATCATAAAAGACCATTCAACTTGGTGAATCTCAGGAGATGTGCACGTGAAGATTGGTCTCAAGAAACGCAAGCATACTAATATTGCAGTCCCATGTTAAAATTCTTGTGATTCAACAAATATGTATTAACTAGGAAGGAGACAGCAACTTTGGTTAAATTTTTTTTTTATAATGGTCAAATGAAGGCAGGCAGAATGAGAGAATGACAATTGACAAATGATGCAATGTTAGAAATTCTGGAAATTTCCCATCATGAAAGTGTGGGTCTTTATTTCATGGAAGTTTCAATAATGAGGAAATATTATTCATGGTCAGGTGACTGATTGGAAGGGGTGTCAACTTGACTTTGCTGCAGATCAAGTTGAGAGAAGAGTCTTATTCCCTTCTGGCGGTGTTCTAGCTACGAACAGCAGCTTACATAACCCAATACTCGAGATGATCTCCTCAAACTGAATATTCCTTGGCGGTATGTCTCACTTCACCATCGTAAAAGATCCATTATTATGAATCTCTCTTCATTTTGAGTCTTCTGAATAGCCCCTTCCACATTGGAATATGTACATTAATGACGAGCAAGTCAAAACAGTTCTCACTGTTCAGTATTTTTATAAGAAACTTATCTAACCAAAAAATTCACACCCAAAAAATACCTCGAACTGACAATAGTGAATCTATTTTATCCATTAGCTGAATCGAACCACCCTAAAAATATGATTGGATCAAAGAAAAAAGGGTAAGATGACTTCGCCGAAGGCGAAGCCACTCCGAAGCTCAAGTTAGTACAGGGTTCAAGGAAAATATGTATGTTGGAAAGGTGTAAAGAAACATATAAAAGACATATGAAAGCGTACTTTATTATGAGCGCTATATTTACAGATGTAGAGTTCCAATCAATATGAAATGTTATGACAACTAGATCCGTGCAAATCCGCATAATATTCAGCAATATCTCTTGAATATGATAAAATATATGATAGGATTGTTATTATATCATCAATACTATCCCTTGGAAAAAGTGACAACTAGTAAAAGTGACAGATGAACATTTAATTAAGTGATTGTATATTTTAGAGTATATTAGATAACATTTTAGTTTCTTATAATAACGTCCTTTGAGTGATTGTGGTGTAGTGGACTTCTTGAGGTGGACCAACTTAAGTGACCAATATAGG
The DNA here is from genome assembly GCA_001598015.1 of Dorcoceras hygrometricum. Classification (NCBI taxonomy): domain Eukaryota; kingdom Viridiplantae; phylum Streptophyta; class Magnoliopsida; order Lamiales; family Gesneriaceae; genus Dorcoceras; species Dorcoceras hygrometricum. The sequence goes on from KV005683.1 coordinate 49,539, forward strand.
AGTAAGATCTGATCTTCACTTCTACCTGGGAGGGGCTAACTGCCAAACAAGAGGTCAAGCCGAGAAGCAAGACCAACGTAAGATCGAGCATAATACCAAGTTTGATGTATGTCACAAGAAGACCATAGAGATCCACAGTAAATATATGCATAATAGATGACCATGGTCAGGAGTCCGAACATAATATGACACAATGGTGATCTGAGCTCTAAACTTCGATCTCAAATAAAGATATGTATATAGAAAATTTTGAAACTGAGCTCAAATAAAGAGCAGTAGATGAAGACTTACTGCTGTCCGAGCTCAAATAAGAGCATATATAATAGTCTTTTTATAACTCGGCTAAATAAAGAGCAGTAGCTTAAGGACTCAAATAATGTTTTTGAGCATGAGGTAAGGCTCATGTGGTGCTGAGTACGATGACGGACTTATGCAATTGCCAAGTGGAATTGGGATTTTAAAGCGTTGAATTGGTAGGACTTTTGCATTTTGTCAAGCAGGTGTTGGGCCTTTGATGTAACGAGCTGGTCAGGCTTTTTGCGTAGATCAATCAGAGTCTTTGCCCGATCATATGTAACTGTCGAGTTGGTCAGGCTCACGTAAGTTTTGTCAAGCTGTGTTGGGCTTATAATGTTCTGAGCTGGTCGCGGTTTTTGAATTGATCAAGCAAGATCTATGCCCGAACATATGTAATTATCGAGTTTGTCGGGCTAACCTTTGCCAAGCTGGTTGGGCGGCTCGATGGCTTTGTATGAATTAGTAGTTTTTTTTTTGTGTTTCTAACCTTATTCTTGATCCAATGTGGAGGTAGGGTATACCATTATACCCTTTATGACTCGTTAGGAATAACCAATTAATGAGGAGGTTGGAGTACTACAGGAGGGACCGTAACGAATCTAATGTGATGAGCTTGTCGATTTTTTTGAGTTGATCAAGTAGCGTCTCTGCCCGAACATATTGAGGTGCCGAATTGGTCGGGGTTTATGTAGCTTGCCTAGCTATTTTGGGCATATAATGTGTTGACATGGTCGGGCTTTTTGCATCTTTATTTTTCGAGCCTCTGACTAGGTCCTGACTAGGTTTTCACAAGGTGCCATGCTAGGAGCCCGATAGTAAAAATGACATGAGCTGACTGATGGGCAATGCAACAAGTGAATGAAAGACGAGATAGAAGATACAAATTGACATTCGAAATAAAATATACAACATAAGAAATTCATTATAAAGGATCCATGTTCAAGTGATGACAAAATCCACAGTCCATGAGACTCGTTCTCTGTAACGCTCATTTTGCCAAATGCAGTGACAAACTTAATGAAACTGATCATGGAACATATTTATGAAATAATGTAAAGGTTGTGCTTATGCGGTTCCTACTAAATAATTCACCATAAAATATAAAATGCACTACAATGTTCGATGAATCTCATGCAGCCATGTGTATTTATAATAAACAAATATGGTTAAGTATTCGTGCAAAAGTTGTACATGCTTGGTCCTTAGTTCTAATATTAAAAACCCAATTAATATTGAACCATCATAGCTCAGTCGAATAAGCCGTGGAAACAATTAACAAAATTTTAGTGAAAACAATTCAGAACAAAAATTTACCATGCTTTAGTATTGTGGTTATAGACACTAAGGTTTCCGTAACTCTATTTTGACAATTTTTGTACTAAAATAATGTAATTTCTGTACCAAATACAATATCAATATCCAATCTGCTTAATTCAAATCATGCACCAAAAGGTATATTATCAGATTATTCCCTTTAATTTCCATATATTAATATTTTTTATATTTTCATATATCTTTTAATAAATTTAACCAATTATTATTAATATTTTAATTATTTCTAGTAATAAATTGTAATAATGATGATATTATCATTTGATATAAATTAATATAAGTGATTTATTATTAAAATAGATACTTGAATACATAATATTTAATTGAACAACATAATATGAATCTAACTTCAAACAGTTGAGCAACTATATTCCTTCCGAATATGATCAATAAAAGCATTTCGTAGTGCATAATGAGCATCTCTATCTTTTATCTTTTTATATCGACTTAGAAACTCTTAAAACCTGATATGCTCATCATCAACATTCTCTATGTCCAAAACTGGTGCTTCTCTCATTTCTTGAATGGGTGAACTAAGGTCACGTATATATTCGATAATTGTATTGTGTATTATATACATGATGTCATTATCTCATGCAAATGATGTTTCTTCCAAACACGTGCTGGCGATGCAACGATCGCAAATCGAGACTAGAGAACACCAAACACACGCTCCACGTCTTTTTTATAGGACTCTTGTTTCATTGCAAAATATTCTTTTTTGCGTCGCGCGGATCGTAGATAGTTTGGACTATAGTTGACCATTTTGGATAAATCCCATCAGCTAAGTAATATCCTGTATCATAGTCTTTTCATCCAAATCTATAATGAGCTGCAGGACCCATACCTTGTACAAGGTTGAAAAATAGATTGGACGAATGAAAACATTGATATCATTATTGGATCCCAGCAAACCAAAATATGCATATCATATCTAAAGATCATAATCAGCCACAACTTCTACAATGATTTTTGGAGATATGCTCCGACCTGCATATTGACCTGCCTAGGCCTTGGGACAGTTTTTTCACTTCCAATTCATAAGTCGAGACTTCCAACATTCCAGGGAATCATCGTTGTTTATCGATATAGAGTAATCTTGCAATATCAGGTGACTTCAAGTATTTCTCCGAGAAAACTTCCAGTATAGCTCGACAAAGGCGTTGTACACATTCAATTGCAGTTGAATCTCAATTTTAATGTATTCATCAGTAGCATCTGTAGGTAAAGTGTAGGCTAGACTACGCAATACAATTGTTGCCTTTTGAAGAGTCAATAGCCCAAAGCGCCTTTTCGGATTTAAACAATAACCATCGGATTTTAATTTCAGATCCAACAATGGCCATTGGATTGGATTTTCAAATCTAAACAATGACCGTCGGATTGGAATTTCAGATCTAAAGATATCCGTCAGATTGGAAGTTCAGATAAAAGAATATCCGTCCGATTGGAATTTCAGATCCAAACAATGGCCGTTGGATTTCGGATCTAAACAGTAGTCATCGGATTGGAATTTCTTATATAAGTTATGGTCGTCGGAAGAGATTACATAAATCCTGATCATTGAATATATTACAATCTTATCATTTTTCCACTATAAATAAACTATCTCGGATTTATCAAGTATTCACACCACAAAAATCCAGTGATCTTTTTTGCTCCAAGCAAATTGATGGCATTCAATTCAAGAACTGCCTCTAACACTGTTGAAGAAGAAAACTTTTATGCCATATATATCTTGACATGTCACAAAATCCGATTATTGGTATCCGAAATCTAAAGATCAGTTATGGTCTCATGCCGAAGAAGCTTACAACCTCAACAAACCAGAAATCCTACAAGCACTTGACAAAAAATCAGAGCAATGCTGCATGAAAAATATACTTCATGATATTTCAAAATTAAGGGTTGTGTTAGCAAATTAAAACTCTTAGACCGAGTGACACATCTGAAGAAGACATTGTAAGTAATCTTTTATTCAAAGATTTTGATAGTTTACATGGATAATTTCTTATATGAGGTGGATATTTTTATGCAGTTGAACCAATCGAAGGATTTTTTGATGCAAGATACTGAATTTCGTAAATGATTCAAATTTGATCACGTATGGCCTATCATGAAAGATTTCGTAAAATTTTTGAGCGACAACAATCCACCGAAAATACAAACAAAAATACATGAAAATTTGGACTCGTCACAGTCAGATATGCTGACGCCAAATACTCCAACATCAGATTTATTGGATTACCTTCTTTCGAAATTAATTTAAGCATTCATAACACTGCAGGTGGTATTTCATCCCAGCGGCCTCTTGGGTCAAAAATCCAAATTCAAGAAAAAGAGACGACATTGTTCTAGAATTAATATTGACAGAGAAGGGACATCGTGATCTTTTGAATGTGCTATAACAGGGATCCACTGACCTTCAAGAAAATTATGATATTAAAATACTAGCGTTACAAAATGAGAAAAAAAGTTGAAATTTGAAGCTCCAGCAATAAGATAACATTGACAACTCTTCAAGAGAACAAAATTTTGTATATGGATTTGACCATGATTGACGATCCAAAAATGCGTGACATAGTTCAAAAAGATCAAGCAACATTCATGTAAAAAAGAAATGAAGCACATGATGAACATGACACATATGGAAATTAATTTTGATGATTTTGGAGGATCAATGTTTAATTTAAGAGATTACTAATTAACTATCTTAATTTTTGTGTTGTGTTTTTATCTCATTTAATTTGAGAGATTACTAATAAGATAGTTAATCAGTAATCTCACAAGTTAGATCCCGATCCTCCAGAATTACCAAAATAATTTCAAATGCGTTATGTTCACGTTGATCATGTGCTTCAGTTATTTTTTTCAGGATTTTGCTCGTTCTTTCCGAATAATATCGCGCACTTCTGGATCGTCAATCGTGGTCAAATCAATGTACAAAATTTTGTTCTCCTCTTGAAAGGTTGTCAATGCTATCTTTTGTTGCCGAGTTTCAATTTTCTTTTCTTCAATTTCTAGATTTTGTTCTCATTGGCACCTGATGTTGGAGTATTTGACGTCGGCATATCTGACTGTGATGAGTACAAATTCGTTTCATGTATTTTTGTTTGTGTTTTTGGTGTATGTCGCTTAAAAATTTTGCGAAATCTTTCACGATAGGCCAACATGATCAAATTTTAAATCCTTTACGAAATTCAGTATCGGACATCAATAAGTCCTTGGCTCGGTTCAACTACATAAAAATATCCATTTCATATAAGAAATTATACGTGTAAAATATCAAAATTTTTGAACAAGAGATACTTACAATGTCTTCTTCAGATGCGCCACTCGGCCTAAGAGTTTCAATTTGACTAACACTTCTTCGAAACGAGACCAGAACTGATCTTTAGATTGTCGGATACCAATAATCGGTTTTTGTGATATGTCTAGATATATCTGGCATAAAAGTCTGTCTTTTTCGACACTGTAAAAAGCAGTTCTTGAATTGGATGCCATTAAGTTTCTTGGAGCAAAGAGATCACTGAATATTTTTTGTGATGTGAATACTTGATTAATCCGAGATAGTTTATTTATAGTGGAAATGTTTTAAGATTGTAATATATCCAACGATCAAGATTATATATAATCTCATCCCAGGACCATAGTTTAGATAAGAAAATCCAATCCAACGGCTATTGTTTAGATCTGAAAATCCAATCCAACGGCCATTATTTAGATCTGAAATTTCAATCCGACGGTTATACTTTAGATCTGAAAATCCAATCTCACGGCTATTGTTTAGATCTAAAAATCCAATCCAACGGCTATTGTTTATATTTGAAAATCCAATCCAACGACAATTGTTTAGATCTGAAAATTTAATCCAACGGCTATAGTTTAGATCTGAAAATCCAATCCGACGGCTATAGTTTAGATCTGAAAATCTAATCCGACGGTCATTGTTTAGATCTGAAATTCCCATCCAGCGATCATTCTTATCTTCAAGGTCATTATATACGTGTTGATAATCATACTTTTAAAACACCATTTTGAATTCTCACTAACACCATAATGTATTCTCATCTCAATTCCATGGATCATCCTCTAGTTCATCTTCAATTTCAGACATTGAAGATGAAACACAGATGGATTGGATGAATGATGTTGAGAATTATGAAAATAAAAGAAAAGCAATACTGAATGTTATAACTCAAGAACAACATATTGTTACTACCTACATCGTCCAACAGGAGCAAGAAGTCATGCATGAGGGTTCCATTCCAGGTCATATAGTAATTCATCGTGAACGAGAAATCGCCGATCGTAATTTGCTCAATGATTATTTTTTTTGATAATCCAACATACAACGAAGCTATGTATCGAATAAGATTTCGAAAGTCTCGAAATCTTTTCCTTCGTATAGTTGAAGCGGTGAAGAATCATGATGTCTATTTCACACAATGACATGATAGTGTGGGCCGCATTGGGCTCTCATATCGTCAAAAGGCAACAACTGCATTGCATATTCTAGCCTACGCTTTACATGCGGATGCTATTGATGAATACATCAAAATTGGAGAGTCAACTGCAATTGAATGTATGAAACGCTTTTGTCGAGCTATAGTGAAAATTTTATCGGAGGAATACTTGAGGTCACCCACTGATATTGCAAGATTACTCTATATTGGTAAACAACGAGGATTTCCTGGAATGTTGGGAAGTCTTCGTATGCATTGGAAGTGGAAAAATTGTCCCACGGCTTGAGTAGGTCAATATGCCGGTCGCAACGAATCTCCAACAATCATTTTAGAAGCTGTGGCTGATTATGATCTTTGGATATGGCATGCATATTTTGGTATGCCAAGATCGAATAATGATATCAATTTTTTACATTCGTCCAATCTATTTTCCAACCTTGTACAAGGTATTGCTCCTCCAGCTCATTATACAATTGGAGAAAAAAAATATGATACGGGATATTACTTAGCTGATGGTATTTATCTAAAATGGTCAAATATAGTCCAATCTATCCACGATTTGCGCGGTCCAAAAAAGAAATATTTTGCAATGAAACAAGAGTCCTGTAGAAAACACGTGGAGCGTGCGTTTGGTGTTCTCCAGTCCCGATTTGCGATCGTTGCATCACCGTCACGTGCTTGGAAGAAACATCATTTGCATGATATATGACATCATGTATTATAATGCATAATATGATTATCGAAGATGAACGTGACCTTAGTTGAGAAACCAGCACGCAACTCAAACCGGACCGCATTAAGTGGAACCAGCTCAGCGCTAAACCAGTGCAGTGCAAGAGCTTGGTTCCAGCTGATTGTTCCTACCAGCTCGATGAAAGTGCAAGCGATCTGGTTATTTAACTTGAGCTGCAATAGCTCAGTGTTCTTGAATACTTGTGCAACGAGATATAGATTGAGTAATGAATATAAATCATGGAAAAATAACTCAAACTGTACTCTTAATCGAAGGCCTTTTAAAACGGTTTTAAGCGTATTAACAAATATGTTATGAGTATGAATGAATGCAGAAAACAATAAAGTAATATGCTGATTTGTTTATGGAAGTTCGGAGCTCAATCTCCTACATCTCCCCTTCTTCCGGAACGGGAAGGATCCACTAGAAGACTTTGATTACAACGACCCTCGCTGCAACCCACTCCTACGACCCGCAACCGCAAGAATTCCTAGCCTCAACCACCACACACTAAGCCCGCAAGCTGTGACTAACAACACTTCTTTTACGCCTCAGTGAGAAAGGCTACACACATTTCTTTAACGTCTCAGTGCGAAGACAACACACACTTCTTTAACGTCTCAGTGCGAAAGACAACTAGACTTGTTTAACGTCTCTGTCCAAAGACTACAATGGAAGTCGTTTGATTTGATTCACTCAGCTAATCTAATTAGCTCTCTCAAAGTGTATGTGAGTGAATCGTGTGTGAGATTTACAGTATGTGCTCAATCTCTCAAGTGTTAAATCTCACACATTGGGAAGTGCTCCTGTGCGAGCTGGTTTTTCATTGTCTTCCCAGGTTCAGTGATGTGCGTTCTTCTGATGTTTACATTTTGGTTTGCACAACACTGTTTCGACTTCGCTTTTCTCAGCTCTCTTCATTCAGCTGCTTGTGCTCTGTTTTATAGTCTGGCGTAGAAATTTGTCCGTTGGACACAAAGTAGTAGACGTTGAAAGGTCTTCTGACACTGTTGTACTTTGCGTACTTTGTCAATAAATGCATCGCAGGCTTTTCTTCACTTTAATCACGTGAGCACTGTTCTGAGAAGACAATACAAGCAAGTTGATTTGAATACTAGAGAGTGTTTGTCGTATAGCATTGTATTCAAATATTCTTGCTCGTAGATTTGATGGCATCTGTCATGCTATCTGAGCTGGTTTGACCTTAACCAGCTTGCCAGCCTGTTCACCGTTCAGTTCTCCACAGAGCTGGTCTTGTTCGAGCTGGTTGCTTCTTCAATCCGTTCAAAGCTCTCTTCTTCGCCTCTCGTTTGCAACCGCTCTCGAGCAATTTTCTAATTTGCTCTTGTCATTTGCTCTTGAGCTGATCTTCATCATCTTCAGAGCTTCGAGTTCCTCCATCTAGCATAGTTCTTTCCTATTTTATGACTGTTCATGACTTTGCTAGATAGAGTCCCTCCTTCTTGGATCAGCTCTTGATCAGCTTATCCAGCTGATTTGTCCTTAACCAGCTGGTTTCTAATCTGCTCCCTATATCTGAGCAGATTCTTCATTTGAGCTGTTTCTCCAAGCTGGTCTTCTTGGGTATGCCAGCTTGATTTTATGAAGACCGACCGAGTGCCCAGCATGCAGATTCTTCCTCGTCCTTTGGGGTCAACTCGAGCCAGTCTATCTTCTCATTAGAACAGCTCTCATGTCCTGGCTGACCTCTCAGCTGGTCCTTCGGCTGGTCGTTCAGCGAGGTATATTGTACCCCGCTTGTGATCGGATCTGCACTCGATCAGTGCGCTTTTACCTGGCTTCGCACTCAATCACTGCCCTTGTGCGCTGCACTTGATCTGCCCTTGAACAATTCTGCGCTTCATTCACTGCACTTGAGCTCTTCTTGATTCTGCGCTTGAACTGCTCTTCTGTCTTGCCAAGCTGGTGTGCCAGCTTGAAGTCTTCTACGACCTGGTAAACACAGTGCTGTTCCAGCTCGGGCGTCCCCTTACTGTACCAGCAAAGATATCTTCAACTGGAACAGCTTGGGCGTCCCCTTACTGTTCCAGTTTGGATATCTCTCTTTTTCCTCAAATCAAGTGCACTGCACATATCACGAAAGTCGTTAGTCAAATGGTAACAGATTTTGTGTGAATCAAAACTTAGATTCTGATCTGTAGAAACAGATCCAACATATATATCAACTAGATCCGTGAATCTCAATGAAGGGCACGGTACAAGAAATCAACGAACGAAAAGCTTAATCCGAGAAATCCTCCCAGCTCAATAAATAGGTTGGTACCTTAACGAAATAACAAGAATCTACTTCACACGAAGCGTTGACATGTATGCAGAATAGTAGTGCTCAAACAAAATAAGAGATTGTCTTACGAACGATATAGAATCATGCGTGTATAGTTTGACTATAATGTTTATATAGTTTGATTAGTAATTGCATAGATTGCTACTTCTAAGACGACAACCATTAAGTTCAAGTATAGTGAGGATCTTCCATAACTTCGTAGATGCGATTGTACGAAGTAAAAATGGAATCTTCCAATCTCCTTTTATTAAAGAATGCATGATCATATATCTAGAATATCCTAGAATTTGTTACCAACGATACCAGTAATCTCCATTTATAATGACATGTCATAGTATAAAGTTATCCAATAATGACATAGTACTGCACACACGGGTTCCAAGCATGAATTTTCTTATGAATTTCAAGAAAAACTTTCCTAATTTACAGGTGTAGAGTTCCAATTAATATGGAATGTTAGTGTATATATCAACTAGATCCGTGCAAATCCGCATGATATTCTCTAATAAAATGTATAATAGGATTTTATCATATAATTAGAAACCTTTTCAAAAAATTTCTCTATGTTACTGTTAAATGATTAAGTTTTGTTCATATGTGAGAAAAGAACAGGTTGAGGCCTGAGAGGTCCATTTGGGGGTATTTTTATAGTTTTGTATTGTTCCCTGGATATTGCACTTGAGCACACTATGCATGAATTAAACATAAACTTGCCTTTGCGTTTTGTATATGGATGAAATCTGATTCAGCTCATACATTTTGATGAATGAGAATGTTTCATGTCATTGAAGACGCATGTTTTCTTTGAATGAATGATATAAAAATCTTTCTGAAAGTTGCTATCCTTTTATCACGAGATGATTAATAGTGCTTATCATATCCAATAAAGAAAGTACGAAGGAGGAAAATCTTTAAAGAATCTATATTTGTTATTTTTTTCAGTTAAATATATTAATTACTCTCGTCCATATATTCATATTTAATGAAAAAATAATATTATCATTCGATAATAAGATAATTATTTTTTTTATAAACCAGTAAGATTAATAATTTATGAAAACCATGACATAACCATTTTTTTTTATCTTAAAGATAAAGCAAAAGTGAAGTTATCGTTAATTTTTTATTTTATATTGTTGGAAAAAGTTCAAGAGTGATTGCAAACGCTTCAATAAACAAATTTGAATTATTATCGACATATATCTTTTATCTTTCCTTGCACGTCACGCGCATGCTGACGACAATTTACTTTAATAAAGGACCTCCGCTAGCATATTTTTCACATGAATGTCAAGAATAATCTAATCGATTTTATTTTGATAATTCAAATATATAATCATAATTATTATTCCATAATTGATTTATCAAACTTATTTATATGCTATATCTTCTTCTTCCATCTACCAAAAGATAGTAATTTAAAGTTATTTGATTTGTTACGAATTTCTACAACTTCAACTATACAGAATATGCTTATTTTTTTAAAAAAAAAACTTCTAGGGTATATGCTGTATTATCTAGTTAGAAGAAATAGAACAATATGAACCATAATTACAAAAGCGTACACTTCGGTAGCCAACATATGAAAAATTGTTTTTATCCAAAAGAAGTCAAACGAAATGCTTTGCAGGGCGAAACCATTATATCCTAAAACTTTTTTAAACATAATAAATAGAAAGTTAGTCCACTTAGAAAGTTCCATTGCCTATAATCCACAGCCAGTCGAGAGCAACACCCGAAAATATGCCCCCAAGAAGAAATAACACCAGCAAATTACCCAATGCATTCTGCTCTGGTGCCTACATGTTCAAATTATCCATCCGCATTACACTCACAAAGTAGCTATTAAATATTGAGTATCAAGTTAATGTTTGATGTTATTTCCACTTACTTTGTATCCCTTTGGGGCATCGGTGAGTACACAGACAGTGAGATATCCGTTCGTTAATCCGAGAAACGATACAAGAAATATCATCCATCCCTGGTCTCCATACTTTGCTGTGAAGTAGAATGCAGGAATAAGAGCAAACCGCGATAGTATCGCGATCATCAGACCTTTTCTTGATTCCAATTTAATGCACTCAATGAGAGGGACATATCTTCCAATGAGATCCCAAACATTGTACATTGCTACGAGAACAACAGCATACCTATTCGAAAAAGGTTATTAAAAGTATCTTTGAGCCATTCTTGGTGAGCAACGTCCAAAAAATCAAATGAAAACGTAGGGGATGAGAGAAGTGAAAACTTTTTATAGGAAGAAAACAACTATGATATGCTGAAAAATCAATGAATGCGCGTGTTGGTATTCACTTACCAAGATCCCAGTTTGTGAGTGCCGGTGTTTTCATACAAGAATCCGGGGAAAATAGATAATGTGAGGACATAAATCAAATAGAGGTCGATGGCGTAATCAATGTTCTGAATCAATAGCTGCTTGTTACTTAGTCTCTCTTGTTTAGCATCATCCTGTAACAACAAACAGAAAAGTTTTTCAGATTTTGTATCCCAATTTAAGGAACCTTTTAAGGGATCTTGATTTCTTCCTTTACTTTTTCGCTATCATTGGTTCGAATCCCAACTGCAGCAAGATCAGCTGTAACTGTTGTAGATCCTTCTAGTGCAGCCTTTCTCCGGAAGTATTTTACGATCGGTAGTTTGGCAAAGACAAAGGCGTATAGGAAAATACATAGAAACTCTAAGAAAGTTGAGATAGCCAGAAACAACACTGCGAGAATCACATCGAACAAAAGTGTGGTTATCTGAAAACTAATGGATGCAAAAATCTTATGCCAGATGTTGCTATATGGTGGCAGATGTGACTTTTATATGCAATATGGAGGAAAAGAAACTTACCGACACCCTTACGGAGACCATGATCTGTTTTGTCGAAAACGGCTTTGGTAATTAGCCTCAAGCCAGAAGTTAAAGCCCCTGATGCAGCCAAACCAGCAAAGAATGACTGCAATTTCAGAAAAAATAGTGGTACAGGTATTAATAACATCTTATGTTTTGAGAAAAAAAAAACCTTAAAAAAGATCTTACTTGGATGAACTCAGGGCACATGAAAGATAAATCATCTCAGCCACTGAAGTATTCATTGGCACTGATATTTAAGATCAAGCAAAAAATCGTTGAGTATAGTTTAACTTACAATCAAAAGTCCAAAGGTACTCAGGCAGAAAAGAATGTATCCGAAAATGTTACGCTTCCGTGTGTCGATTTTCGCCTCATAATAAGCCAGTATTGCCATTGTACCAAGCGCAAATGGCTGGTAAACGAGGGTAAGTACTCTAGAAGGATGGTAATTCTGCAAAAAAAGTGGCAAAAGGAAAAAATTTAAGCACAAATCAGTCTCTCTGCAACTTGTCCCAATGCAGATGATGACAACTATTGCAGCTATAGATCATTCAAAAGGAGCAGTGTTTCACACATCTAGCTGGGTCCAGAGTCCTCCAAAAGAAGATCAAGGAGCTGAAGCCACCAGCACGAAATACATCAAATATAGCTGTAGCCATAATTTCTTTCGAGAAGTCTAGAATATGACTGATATCAAGTTTTATGATATGGATATATTACCGGGAACAATGCATAGTAGTAATCTGCGATTGTTAGCATACTATTCCAAGAAACAAGAGATCCCAGTCCAAGAAACCAACAGTACACGATTGCCATAGTCTTCCCCTGTAATTTAATCCGGATAACAAAAACTACATCAAGAACACAAAGCAACCTAGCGTCGACTTACCGACAAAAAAGATAAGCATAAACAACCTCAAGCCTGGTGGGAGTCGTGGAACTTGCGACATCTGTGGGGACAACATCACCCATTGCGACCCCTTCTTCTACATATGAGATAAACACATTGAGTATGCAGCAAATTATCAATTACATTACCACAAGAACAAGTGAATTGGCTACAAAACACAACTCCTCTCACCTTTTCCGAAAGGCTTGTTTTCCAAAAGCGCAACTTTGAAACTTGTGGCCGCCTATAAATGAACAATTTTAACATAAACTTTCTGAAAGGTTTTTGGCAACCGAAAAGAACAATTTTCAAATCAAACAAGAGATCATACTATATGGGTATAACTTTCTTAAAACATAAGGTTCAAATATAATCGAATATTCACCTTTCATGACAAAAACAAGAGATAGCACTTTAACAAAAAAAAAAAACCAAACGAACAAGAGAACACTTAGATATGATAATCTTACCATACTAAACAGATTACGAAATCTAAAGCGATAAATGGCCGTATAAACCAGAATCAATAACGAATAATACTCTGTAACAAGATTCAATCATTCAAATATTTAAATAACAATAGAGAATAAAAAAGCGAACAAAATTAATGGTTTACGCTTTCAGGTTGACTTTTTCCTAAAAGAATGTGACAGCGAAATTTCCAACTTTTTCACCAGATTCTTATTATATTAACGAAAAAAAGATGGATTGCGATTGATACGCTCGAACATAATGACGTAGCTGAAACGGTGAATAGAACACTCAATGAATGTGACATAAGCATGAGATTGCATGGTGAGACATCGAAATAGTTTTGGGCTGATGTACTTAACACTGCATTTTCTGATCAACAGAGGACCTCTAGTACCGCTTAATTTCATAATAACATAGGAGGTATGAAGCGGCAAGAAGTAAACCTTTTATTTTGAAAGTATTTGGTGGTCTATCATATGTTCATATTAATTCAGCTAGTAGAACAAAACTTGATCCAAAATCAAATAGTTGTTTCTTTATTGATTATGGAGATAATGATTTTATCATTTTTGGATAAACAAAATAGAAAGATCATTCGTAGCAGGGATATAATTTTCAATGAGCAGCTACCATATAAGGACAACTCTATGAGTAGGTACCATATAAGGACAAGTCAGACTTTGGAACTGAAGATAAATGTCTTGAAGTTAAGAAGACAAATGAAGTACCGTTGATAGATATTCCTGTCAATGAACGTGAAAGCAGTAACCGGGAATATAAAGACACAACCACACAAGAAGTTGACCCACAAACTTCGGATATTGAACTAGAAAAATCTTCGAGAATAATCAGACCACCTGAAATATACTCCCCTGCACTTCATTGTATTTTAGTGACTGATAAAGATGAACCGGAGACCTATGAAAAGGTAATGCAAAATAATGATTTAGCCAAGTGGGAGTTAGCCATGAAGGATGAGATGATTCACTGTCATCCAATCAGAAATGGGAGCTGGCAGAACTTCCAGAAGACATGAAGGTATTACACAATAGGTGGTTGTACCGGTTAAAAAAAGAACATGGTGGTACCACTAGATCCAAGGCAAGACTTGTTGTAGAAGGCTTTCAAAAGTGTGAAGATATTGATTACACCGAGATTTTCTCTCCAGTGATGAAATTAACTAATAAAAACTGCATTTGGACTAGTGGTAAAATAAGAATTACATTTGGAGTAATCAGATATAAAAATGGTATTTCATCATGGTTATCTGGATGAAGAAATTTATATGAAACAGACATAGGGATTTGAAGTATGAGGGAAAGAGAAAATGGTGTACAAACTTCGGAAGAGCTTGTATGATATCAAACAAGCTCTAAGTTAGTGGTACAAGAAGTTTGATAGATTCACAAGCAAAAATGGTTTCCTGAGATATCAAGCTGATTACCGTTGTTATGTTATGAAGCTTGAAGGTTTGTTATATCATCCTATTGTTATAATTGTTGGCGACAATGGCGGATCCGGATCCCGCCTCCCGGGGGCGCAGCGGAAGTTAAAATTTTGCCCCGAGATACGTTCAATACATATCAAATAACCAACGATAAACATACATAGGATGTTTGAATCGTTACCTTGCTGGAGTCTAGGCGCCTGGCTGGCTGGCTCCTACCAGTTTCACAAGGAAACCGGCACTTCAAAAGGTAGGCGGCGGTAGATTGTCTAATCAAGTCCACGACCGGAAATACGATTCCTTCGTCAGCCTGCACTAGAAGGACTGACGAATTTGGCACGAACGGAAACTCCTCGAAAAGCTGATCGGAACAAGTCCGATCACGGCAAGAGGCGGCGGCCGGTGGCAGCGCACAAGGTGGCCGACGGCGGCGTGGCTAGAGGAGGAGAGGGGGCGGCCAAATTAGGTCTAGGGTTGTGATGTTTGTTAGAGTAGATGCCCAACTAGCCAACTTGTGGCGTGTGGGTTTATAGACTCTTGTATGAAACGATCTTTATATATGATATTCGCATTTTTTCACGGCGTTCTTTATTTTCATTATGACTATAATGTTAACAATAGTATTGGATAAAGACCTAGAATGCACCATAGTGTATGTTAGATGTGATAGTGGGTATGACGGCTATCATGAAACACATCTAATAGTCATTGTGCATTCTGAATACGTTCCTAGTCGATTGGGCCGTCAAAATGAGGATAAGGCCGCCCGAGCTTGAAGCTAGTATCTGCGATGCGAAATACCGTATTTCAACCCCTTGTAAAATGTATCCCTTATGTGTCATGGAATTTAATTGTAAATTACTAGAATTAGTGGGAGGACTTTTGAAGATGGTGGGCCCATGACGATCAAAGATATTGAAGACCGAAGATCTGTAAAACCGGAAGCAAATGTAATAAGATTGCATTGCATATTGCATTTCACCTAGGATTGGACCCAGGTCCGTGATTGGCAACCACGGACCGCATAGCTCTCGCGATCGATCATCCCAAAGTTATTTATATATTTGATATATATGTTGAATCCGGTTTTAATTTTGATTTAAAATTATTGCATGAGGCCAAATTTTCAAAAAATAAAATCTCTCATTTTAAATACGATTTAAAACTAATATCAAGATTAAAAGTTTATTCGATAAGCTAAAGGGAATTTCAATTTGTTTAAATTATCCGTACCTTCCATCAACAATGGGTGTACGCCGATGCTACCCGTATACATGGCCCGACTCATATTATTGAGGGGGTTATGTATGCCGGAAAGCTATCCACGCCATTGACAATTGTTGTGAGTCGATTGGAACTCCCTTTAACATTGGCTCATATTATTGGGGACGTTAAGGGGACCGTTCTTCACGACTCAACATTGATGGGTCATCTTGACACGTGATAGTAAACGGCGTCATATTATTGGGCCCTTACTGGACGTGAGGTGAATACATGGAGGTTGCACCGGTTGCAATCGGAAACTACCTTTTGGGGGTCATGTGTAATGCCCGAAATTATTACATCGAAATTTAGTGATTTGAAGTTCCAAATGATTGATTTTTGATGAAGTTGAATTTATGAGCTCGGATTTCTTCTGGAAGTGGTGTGTGATTCAGGAATTTTGCATCGTTGGATTTCGCTAAGTAATCGGGAACCAGACGAAGCAAAGAATTTGATAAAATCGTTCAGCAGCAGGTTACTGTTGGGATCCGGATCGCGCCCCCCGGCGAGGCAGCGGAAGAACAGAAAATACATATGCTGGGAGACGATCAATACGATGAACAATA
>KV005684.1:6079-19827 GCA_001598015.1 Dorcoceras hygrometricum
CGTTCAAATGTGTTCTTGAAAGTACCGACAGGGATTGTCCTTTGTGTCCTTTCTTTTGCAGGCTTCTTTGTCGTCTTCATCAATTTGAAATAAGCTCAGCAGTTGACATCCAGCTTTGGTAATTCTTCGTAATGCCAACTGCTTCGCTGCTGATTGTAACTACAATTACTGCGTCTGGGTTCTAGTGCGACTGGATAAGCAAAGCGCTATAGCTCGCGACTGGATACACTGAAGCTTGCGACTGGTACAAAATCTTGCGACTGGATGCATATCCAACAGCTGGTTCACTTTAGCTCACATCTGTATGTACTGTAGCTACCTGCTGGTTATATCATTGCAAACCATCGACTGAATCGCGAAGGCAAAACGCTGTCGTATCAACTTATTCAAACTACATCGTTTTGCTATCGCTCAAAGCGCTATAGACTCGCGACTGGAGTACACTGAAGCTTGCGACTGGTACAAAATCTTGCGACTGGATGCATATCCAACAGCTGGTTCACTTTAGCTCACATCTGTATGTACTGTAGCTACCTGCTGGTTATATCATTGCAAACCATCGACTGAATCGCGAAGGCAAAACGCTGTCGTATCAACTTATTCAAACGACATCGTTTTGCTATCGCTAACTTTGAGTACGCTCGACTGGTTGCACTGTAGCTTGCGTCTGAATGTTCTTTATTTACGACGTCGCTTTATCTCTTGCGTTTCTCTACACAACTGCTGATAGCTTTTGCTCAACTGCTGATCACTGTAGCTTCCTGCTGAATGTGATGACGTCACTGCTGACGTTATCATTGCTGAATCCAGTTCTTGCGCTTCTTGACAACTGCCGATTGCTGACGTCATCTCTGCTGCTCATAGCTTCCTCCAGCATATATGGACGTCATCATTGCTGATACCAGCTCTTGTAAGCGCTCCACTGTTCATCTTCTTCTTCGATTCTTTCTCCAGTCTTTAGCAAAAATCACAGCTGCTGGTCTAAATTGGCCTCCGCCTGATTACGAACAACTGACTCAACTTTGGACGTCTCCATTGCTAATCCAGCTGTCGTTTACAAAGATTGATCAAACCAGCTGTGAACTTTGTCTTTTCAAACCATCGACTGGACATATTCTGCTACTGTTCATCTTCTTCTTCGATCCTAGAATCTGTACACTAAGTAGAATTGTTAGAAACACAATAATGGGTTTTGTGTAATTCAAAACTTAATCAGAATCTGTGTAAACAGATCCATCAATCTCTCCCTTTTTGATTTACACAAAACCTTAAATAATCGATGCATGTTCTAACAATTCTCTCTCTTTTTGTGGAAATCAAAAAGAGATCGAAAACAGGTTTTCCCGAAATTTAAATCAAAACTCTCCCTACACTGTCACAACAAAAACAATATGACAGCAAAGAGATCGAAAACAGGTTTTCCCGAAATTTAAATCAAAACTCTCCCTACACTGTCACAACAAAAACAATATGACAGCAGGAGTTTTAAATTTGAAAAACAAAAACAGCTTTGGGGAAGAACCGAATGTAAGAGCTATATGATTTTGAAACTGGAACTGATGCATAGCTCAATTTAACAAAGACAACGACGCCACTCTCCCTGTATTTTATAACATAAGCTCAAATCATTTTAAAAACAAAGATTTTAAGCATCAGCTGGAATCCGCAAAACAGAACATTTTGAAAGCTATCAGAGCATAAAAAAAAAATGCTTCAAATAAGCATGTGCTACTGAGTTACTTACATAAGAGGAACCAGTGAACAGATAAAAGCTCAGATTTTCATTCTCCTATTTTGTCCCATGTGCTTGTCACCGAGCCTCGCTCCAGGTGATCTTATAGCACAACGAGAATAGAATCTTGGCATCCGCACGGAACTCGCGCATCCCGTGACAGTTCATCAAGAGAAAATCGGTTCTATATTAAAACAAATTAACTGGCCTTCATACGATAAGCTTCTCAAAACAGTTAAAAACATTTATAACATAGCACATGAGTTTTAAAATGAGTGCTCGTTCAAGAACAACCTGCTCTGATACCACTTGTTAGGACCGGTTTAAAAGAAAGGAACTTAGCAGCGCTGCTTAAATAGAGGATTAAAATTTTTGCGCGCTGCTATTCCACAGATGAGGTGCAATATCTCTGGTTCTTGAACACTTAAAAGAGAGAGCACCGGAGACAGATCTGGTATGTTAATAAAACATGCGGAAAACACCATAACTGAATCCTATATTTTAAAACATCACAAACATATTTATGTGCAACATAAATCTGTTCGAGACTTGCTGTGTGTGCTAACTGTGTATGACATTAAATGTGTTATGCGATGCTAAGATAAATGCAATGCTGAATGTAAGCTTAAAGAATACTCAAAGATTTGTTTCTGGAAGTTCGGACATCAATGTCCTACGTCTCCCCTTCTTCCACCTCGGAAGGCTCCACTAGAAGATTTGATCTATACAACATGTACAGACCCAATCTCGCAACCAGCAGCTGCAAGAACTCCTAGACTCTACCAGCCCTCGGCTGTTCACTCAGAACTTGTTTAATGTCTCTGTTCAAAGACTACATGTGAGGATTGAGAAATTTGATTAGTGATTAATAAGATTTTGGAAGGATTAGTCACGATATTTGAATTACCAAATTTCTCTAAGTATCAAAATCAGTCGCAGCAAAAATCCAAGAGTCAACGCGGGTCAACGATACTGTAGCTTGCGACTGGTGGAATTTGAGTTAGATAGTTACTGTAGCTTGCAGCTGGTTGAATTTTGGAATTCAGTCGTTGCGCTTGTGGTGGTTGCTGCTGGAAGCAGGCGCACAATTGCAAGAATCAATGAGGAAATGACGCGTGGCGGTCACTGTTGCGCACGTGGAATCCAGTAGAGGAGGGTTGTGCATTGAATTTTGAAACCAGTCACAGAGTTGGGAGACGACGTTGTTTTGATAAGTGAAATGCCGCGTTTTGAGTATTGCGTCTGGTACCAGTCGCGAGAGATTTGTTGAGATTATGGTGTTGCGACTGGGTGACCAACTGCTAGTTGCAATGCTTACGTAATCTGTTACGGCGTCGTTTAGATTAGTTGATGCGTCGTCGTTTTGGTTGTGCTTTGCGTAACCAGTCGACTGGTGCTTGTTTGGAGAGATCTGCTACCAGCTTTTGGTTGTTTTGCAAGCGATAGATGTTACCAGCTGGTGAAGCTCTACGACGTCGTTTGAGTTAGTTGGAACGGTGTAGTTTTGGGATGTTTTCTCATGAATGTCTCGTCTGGTTGTTGCTGCTGGTTTTAATGAAAGAGAAAGGTAGTACCTGCTGGAAGATCTCTACTGATTCACGTCGACTGGATTGGTAATCAGCAGACGAGAGAATTGAGATATATATATATATATAGAAGTGTTGATCTACACTTAGAATTATTGAGAACCCGATATTTCTTATCTTCTTTCCCAAACCCTCGTCGAGCTACTATTCACCGTAACTTTCAATTGCCGATTCCCTTCGCTTCCAGTTTCTGTTTTTGACGATTTTAGTGGCGCTGGACTCCTCGAGACTTGCTCTTTAGAATGATACTGGTTCGGAAGCCAGGGGCAAAGAGTTGAGAAATCCCGAAAGTGTCTGCCGTGCCTTGTTCGAATCTGTTAGGTAATTTGAGGAAGAAAGGTACGATTGAGCAGCCCTTAGCAGCTTTGAGCGTGAACATGACTATATTTCAATGTTGTGAAATCTGTGAAATTGCTGCTATGTGTTTACGTGAATCCGTTGCTGAATTGCTTGAGTTATGCCTACTGTTTTCACGTATTATGCCTTGTATGCATTGAGCATTGATATTGAACGGCATTCATGCATACATCTTGAGCCTGGAATGACTGATTGATTTGATGACCTGATTGGGTGCCACGTTGTGCCTGGACGATTGTTGAGTCGTGCCCGAAAAGTCCGACGCTATCATCGGAGTGGTGACTACCGGATCCGAGTGTCTACCACCGAGCTGTGATGGGCTGACGGGCCCCGATGATCACAGACCGATGATTTCCACCGGCTGATTGGCTGTGCGTGGTATAGAGGCTTGATTTGAGTTACCAGTTGATAGACTGGTCTAGCTATACGATTCTTTGATAGCCCTCATGCATTCATAGCATTGATTTATAGCATGTTGTATGTTTAGCTGTTTTGATAGCTCTTCGTACTGAGGTTTAACTCGTACCTTATTTTCCTGTTTTGTGTCTTGGGTCTGTGTTACCCATTTTCAGGATCTTCAGGTAGTCAGGCTGGACAGAGTGGAGGTTCAGCTGGTCGACCCCCTTTCCCATGAGTCCCAGTATATTGTATTATGTATTGAACCGGGGGATGCCCCGTGTTTCTATGTATTTGGGATTTGTATTAGACTTGAGTATTTCTGGTTCCTGATTTGTTTAAGTTTGAGCTAACTTATATTTTGATTATTGATATTTTGAATGTATGTTTTTACGTTTAGGCCCAAATGATTTTGAAAAATTTTTAAGCCCTGATTTTAGCGATTATTATCTGCCTTGATGTTTATCTGTTGTTAGCCTTACCTCTAGACTTGTGTAGATGCCGTCGAGGAGGGGTAGATCTAGGCGTTTCGAGGGGTCTAGGGCTCCAGTCAGTGACGAGGATGTTCATCAGGTAGATGATGTGACCCGTCGGTTGGGCGGGATGGAACTAGTCTTGGCACGATTTCAGCGTACGAACCCTCCGACGTTTGCTGCTACTGAGGGAGGTGCGAGAGCTGAGGCATGGCTAGTACAGATGGAGGAGCTATTTGACACCTTAGAGTGTGCTCCTGATAAGAGATTGAAGTTGGCAGTGCTGCAGCTGCGGGATGACGCGCAGCGCTCGTGGAGAGGCACTTATAGGATGCTTCGTGATAATGGAGCGGTGATTACCTGGGAGAGCTTCTGTGAGGCCTTTTGACAGGAGTATACTCCGGAGTCTTACTTTGCCAGTAGAGAGCGTGAATTTGATAACCTGAAACAGGGTGACATGCGAGTGGCCGAGTATGCGAGACGGTTTTCTGCGCTTATGGTGTACATGCCGCATGTAGCGAACCAAGAGCGAACAAAGAGGAACAAATTCTTGAAGGGCTTGAGACCTGACCTTTACCGGATGGTGTTGTCTGGGTCCCCGGCGACTTTCATGGAAGCTGTGAAATCAGCCAGCGCTGGCGGTGTCGTAGTCGTATCAGTCTCCTCAGGGGTCTCAGCAGTCTAGTCGCCAGCAGTTTCGACCTAGGGGGAAACAATTCAAGAAGAAGGGCCATTCGAGTTCCTCTGGTTCCGTGAGTTCGAGTTCTGGCAGTGGTTCAGGTAGTGGTTTTGGCGGCGGATTTTGTGGGCAGTGCGGAGGGAGACATGAGACTTCACAGTGTCGTGGAGTACGAGGACTGTGCCATCTTTGTGGTCAGCCGGGACATTTCGCAAGGGCGTGTCCTTCGATAGGAGGGCGGTCTTCTGGTCAGTCGCAGCAGGGCTCCGCTAGTGGTTCTTCGCAGCGACAACAGTCTTTCTCTCAGTCCCAGCGATCAGGATTTCAGCCTCGTGAGCCGTCTAGGTTTGGAGGACCTTCCCGACCTCAGTTTCAGATTCCCCAGCAGGCTCAGGCGAATGCTTTGAACAGAGAGCAGGCTGAGGAGACGCCTGGCATGGTGATTGGAGGTACATGCTTTATTTTTTATTATCCCGCGAGAGTTCTTTTTGACACTGGTGCATCACATTCTTTCATATCTGAGTTGTTTGTGTTTGAGCATGGGTTGAGTTCATCCCCATTGTGTGATGTTGTGTCTGTGTCTACTCCTGCTGGTGTAAGTCTGTGGTCCCGAGAGGTAGTGATTGATAGCTTGGTTAGATTTGATGAGCATGTTTTGGTCTCCAATCTGATTGTTTTGGGGATTAGAGGTTTTGATTGTATCTTGGGGATGGATGTGTTAGCTAGCTATAAGGCTACAGTTGATTGCTTCCATGGTGTTGTGAGATTTCGCCCTGATTCGGGTGAGAAGTGGGACTTCTACGGTGCTGATTTGTGTCCGAAGATTCCACTGGTTTCCGCCATGGAGATGTTTATCTTGCTATCGCTAGGTAATGCTGGATTCATGATCTACGCACTTGATAGTTCCCAAGAGCAGCGATTAGAGTTGAATGATATTCCTGTCGTCCGAGAGTTTCCCGACGTGTTTCCAGACGAGATACCTGGATTCCCTCCTAGGCGTGAGATCGACTTTGATGGTCCCAGAAATAGGATCACTAAGTAAATAGGAGTTCAGAAGGGGGGGGGAGTTGAATGAACTCCTTCGATTTTTCTATTTCAAAACTCTTTTAAAATGTTTTACGAGCTTCTTGCTTAACTTAAGTCCGAGTTACCAGACTTAAGAGTATCTCAGTTATGAGCAAACTTTTCATCCAACAATATTGTGCGGAAAAAGGCCGATTGGTTGTGACAGTAAATAAACACAACTAATATAATACGTGCGTAATGTAAAAGATAGAGTTCAGGATTTGTTCTGGAAGTTCGGACTTCAATGTCCTACGTCTCCCCTTCTTCCTCCTCGGAAGGTTTCACTAGAAGATTTGATGAGAGTAGTCCTTCTACAAACACCCAATCCCGAAGCCCGCAGCTACGAGAACTCCTAGTATCAACACACTAATGCAAGCAGACGTAGCTGCTGGTTTACAACACTTGTATGGTTTTCGAACTTCTTCACAAAGACAGTTCGTTACAGACTCAATAGAATATGACAAAATGGCGAGAGATGTCTTCAATGCAAAATATCTGCTATTTATAATCTTTGTTCAACGGTCGATGAATCCAGATAAGGCAACAAATCCTTTTTGAATTCCTGACAGTAGTACGCCGTCAATCCTGCTCCATTATATGGTAAATTGCGTTTCGTCAGGGATGCGAATATCGTTTCCATATGTGTGCACTCCCGTTGAAACCGCCTCTGCCAATGTGTACTATTTTTCCAAAGATAGTACCAATCTCGTCTCCTTAATTTCAGGCAGTATGAGTGATTCTTGTTTTGGCCATCGATCTTTTCCAATTGAGTATACGATCAAATTTGAATCAACTTTATGCTTGCGCCTGAAATCATTTCTATCGACAGATCTTTCCTTGAAGAAGATGAATGAACAGTTCCTTGCTGTTGAGAGATTTTTCGCGGTAAACAAGATTCAACCATTTGCAAATTTCAGCACTGATGACGTCATCATATCTTTCCATTCACAAATTTCAGCACTGCTGACGTCATCATATCTGTTGGGAACGTTGTAGCTGAAAATGATGGTGACGTCATGATGTCTGATATTCTACTGTAGCTGACGTCATCAAATCTGTTGAAGCAAGCGATGTCGAGTTGAACTAACTGTTTACGAAAGCTGTCGATAGTAAACGTTACTTGCACTGTTTCCAAAAACAATACTGTAGCGAAATCTGGTGTCAACAGCGATAAATAGTACTGTTTCAAGATCTGTCGAGTAAGCTTATTAATGCATACGGCCCTTTCTGTTGGTAGAATAATTCACTGTTCCCGTTGCTGTTGGAAGATATCATTACGATACAATAGTCAAGAGCTGTTGGCAGATATCTCCATTCTCAATACTTAATCAGTAGATTTCTGCCCCGATAACCCGAATAACCAAATCAATCACTCCACTGTTCCAAGATCTGATTCTGATCAACTCGAAACCATAACTGTAGCTTAAACCAATCACTGTTGTCAGCAATGTTGATCATCGTGAAATGATTATTCGAATATTATCATCTAAGTCCAAATCTTTTCTTATTTTTGTTATCACCAAAACTATAAATTTTATCCTAACAATTTCCCCCTTTTTGGTGATGACAAAACTTAGCAGCCGATAGGAGAAGATAAGCAAAGATAAATTGCACAACGACTGCTAAAAGCAAATATCATTTACTCAACGAAGTACAGGAGATTTGTACGAAAGATTCTAATCAGTATCCTCTTCTTCTTTTTTAAGCTCCACTCCTGCTTTGCCTACGTTCTCTCCTTTCTCTTTCTCTTTCTCTTTCCAACCTATCAGACTCCCTTCTGTCGGCTTCAATAAATATTTCAGCAGCCTCTTCTATACTTATAACTTTTCCAGTCTCTATAAGGTGTCGCCGCGCCTGATCAACTCTTTCTTCAAAAGTTCCCGTCGTTGGTGGAAACATTTGAGTTTGTGTTCTCACAGAACTGGGGCGGCTGCTACTGCCTATTTCCCCCTTTTTGGCAGCACCACCTCTTAGGTAATCGGCGATGTCACCAACTTGGGTGGAAAGGCTGAGTATATCTGCTGCTATCTTTGATTGAAAATCCAAATGTTCGCTCCTGATAGCAGCAATTTGCTCATCCATTGTAATGAGCTTGGCATCGTGCTCCCGTTGCTTCTTCTTTATATCAAATAGGTCTTGAAAGATAGTGCCAACGGGTGCCATCAAGCCCTTTTTGAGATCAGTGATTTGCGCGATTTGAGTATTACTTTGCCTTTCAAGAACCCGACACGTAGTCTCAAAAGACTGGCGAAGCAGGGCTTGCACTTTTAGAAGATCCCCACGAACACCCAATTCAACAGCATTGAGCTTGGATAACATTTCGCAGTTGGAGTCATGAATGCACTGAGCAAGAGATGATCGGAGGTCTTCAAGAGCCTCGGTAAACTTAGTAAAATCAACTGATACGGAGGCTTGAGTGTCTGCTTGGGCATTCACAGGTACATCCGTAGAATCAAAATGCACGGAGACATCAGTAGAGGAGGAACTGGATGCATGATGTGGAGAGATGGCCGAAGGAGACTCTGGACTTTGAACAAAGTATAATCGCTCCTCCTGTTCAACACGGGAGAGGATAGCAGGGCCAAGAGCCAAAATCCAATCATTCTCAAATGAATCAATCGCTGGTGAAAATGGAGAAGGAGATCGATAGACTGTAGATACATCTGAGGAAACCAGGTCTACCTATTCAACATCCGTTAAAACAACTTCCTGTATTTCTCCCAAGTCCCTCTGGACAACTGAATCAACAAAACTGTGACAGGCCACACCCTGTGCAAACATGCGGAGAAAATTTGCGGGAATACGCTCCACGCCCAAGTTATATACTGTAATATCTTGGCAGATATCCTCCCTCACTGGTCGCAGACCACCAAACATACTAAATTGAACAATTTCTTCACATACCTTGGTCCATTGCCAAATCCTGATCATCCACGGGACTGCTGTCCAATATTGTACAGGCTCAATAAAAGAGACATGCGGAACAAAAATCTCTTGAATGGCAGGTGCAGGCATTTTCATTTTGTTCAAAAATAACGACAAGCGGCAACTGCTTCTCCAAAAATCAGGACCCTGAACAGGCGTCCAAACTCCATTCACCAAAATCATGGGCCGTACCCAACAAGTAGAATTTGCTATGGAATAAAAATGAGCAAGACGAACACCACTACTGTCAATGGAGTCAATGACAGGAAGAGAAGAGTTTGGTTGCACCATTTCAATTTTGTGCTCTTGTTGCTGTGCTTTGAGATCTTCAAGAGATTGAGAGTGAGCAGTAGACAACAAACTAATAACTTGGACGGCCATATCAGTCCATGGTAGATCAGGTGCAAGATATCTCCGATAAGATTCCAAAAATGTGCGCAGGAGCATTTCTCGATATTTTGTAAGAACATACAGTTGCCTCCTTACAGCGATTGCCAGTGTATTGGTCTCTGCCCACGCCATCATCAATTTTTCTTTCTCTTTCAGATCCTTCAATGATTCCATATCAGGCATAGTATTGAGACTGAATGAGGCAAATAAATCAACAACAGCTTGCATCACGCCATCACGCAAGGCATAGTATTGAGACTGAATGAGGCAAATAAATCAACAACAGCTTGCATCACGCCATCACGCACTTGAACCAAAACTTCAACATCTATGCAGATCAAAGCAACAATTTCCCTAGCGGGATTTTCTGTAATCTGTTCATCCTCTACCAGTATAGCTTTTCCCTTGTCCCCAATATAAGAGAATGCACCAAGCCTGATCATGGTGACTTCCGCAGCAGTAATCGACGGAAGCAACAAGTCATCGGAGATTTGTAATAGAAGGTCATCAATGGGCATGGTCTCCTCAGTGACTTGCTTACGATCAACAGATATGTTCATCTCCTTGTCAATCACAGAGTTAATGCTGCCCTCAGCTTGTGTATCAATATTTGTGTCAACAAACTCGGGCTCATTGTGCCTCCCAACAAAATCATCCAACCACCGAGCAAAATCTTCTTCAAACATTTCTTCATCAACATCCTGACCTTCTTGCTCTGTCGCACTCACCCCTAACTCCAAGGTTTCCTTTAATACCTTGGCTATAATGATGTCTGCTTCATCAATACTCATAACAGTAGCAGCATCAGCATCTTTAACAATTTCCTTTGTTCCCACTGATTCATCATCAGAGCCCCTGGATAATACCAATCTCCTCTTTTGAAATTTTCTTTTGAGCACAGGAGAGGGGACAGCTGCTACAGCATGGGTAGGATCAACGATTTGAAGTGGCTCAACATCCGGGGCCACCTGCACAATGTCCAAATTTACTTGGGACACTGAGGGCTTGCTCTTCCTCGTGCGCCTCTTCTTTGAAATGATAGGCGCATCAGCCTCAGTAGCTGATATCTTCTTTGTCGCAGCAATTTCAGCAAAAATATCTGCTGGCGTCTCATCAGCAGAGGAAGTTTTCTTCTTCGCCTTTGGTGACTTCTTTTCCACGGCCGTCTTAGCCATCCCAGGCTCCTCATTTTCCGTACGAGCATCGATTGTGATGTTGGTGGCAATGTAGGTGTGAACTGTTCTCATAGACAGAATTTTGGCACTTGGGAATGGAACACCGTTGCCCATAGTAATAGTAGGCATACCTTTCAGTAGAACACCGATTTGAGCAGCAAAGCCCTTTGCTTTCCTCTGCGACCTATCCACCATGTCTTTCAAAACATTAAACAAAACTTTGCTCCAATTCACTTTCAACCCATAATGAATCGCTGTCATCATCTAGAATCGTTCAATGGTGACAGAATCAAAACTGCCTTAACAGTAAGGGCCTTTGCCAAGATATCATTTAACAAACGAAATTCATGTTTCATATATTTCTTTTTGCCATGAACATCAATCTGCACACCCTCCTTTGAGAAGAAGCTCCGCGCATCATACAAGGTATCTTTTGGTACTTCAGAGAAGTTTGTAATACCCTCCGTGGACAAGTAAAACACCTTTGCGAACAGAGTCGGTGAAATAGAGACAAACTTGCCTGATATTACGCCTGTGACATCTTCGCCCTGTATTAATGCCGTGTCGAAGAAGTGCCCTAGTTCCTTTTCATACAACACTGATTCACAGCCCAGAAATCGTCTGAGACCACTGGCCTCCAGAGCTTTAAACATGTTGAGCATCCCTTCATGGTCATGAATCATAAAAACGGCTTCGAAGTTAATCTGATAAGAGTGGGTGATGAATGCGGATGCCATTGTAGAATGCAAGGAGTGTCTGAAACAAGATATTCTGCAAGAGAAAATTCGAACGCACAAGAACAAGAGAATGCGAGAGCAATAGAAGGCAATGATTACGATTTCTCAGTAAGTTTGAGTAACTATTTGAAATGGCTTAAATAAAGATGGTGAATATGAACGGTTAGGAGAGAGAAAGAATGTTGATGTGACGATGGGAGTGAAGGACAACACGTGTCAATCATCCGATGGTGCGTACTATTTTTAGAAAAGATTTTGCAAATATTTTACCCGTACTGGAAAAGATTAAAATAACATTGACACGCCAAAATCTTTAAAACATCACACCTAAGCAAATCTGTTTTTAATATTTCGTGGGATGGAGAGGAATCTGTTAACAGGTAAGCATCAATTGTGTACAGGAGATATATGTTGACAGATCTCTCCTGTTCAATTGACTTCACGCTTAACAACACAGAGACCATGTTCCCCCTACGACATACAACCCTCTAACAGTAATGCTTACGTAAGCAGATCTGTTTCCTTTGAATACGATGAGATGGAGTGACGTAAGCAGTACTGTTTTCTTGATGGTTAGTATTTCAACGGTAGCGCTGACGCAAGCATCGCTGTTCCCCCTGAACATGTGACTTGATGTTGACGTAAGCAATACTGTTTTCTTGGTAGAGTGACGTCCAACAGTGGCGCTTACGTAAGCAGAGTTGTTCTCCATTAATAGATGACCCACTGCTGAAGTAAGCGTTGCTGTTCAACCTACAACAATTGCTAGCACATAGACAAATTTATGGCAGTTCTAAGAGTCCTAATATATTCCTAAAATAGGAGAACTTAGCGTCTGGCAGAGGTTTTGTGAAGATGTCAGCAACTTGTAGCTCCATCGACACGTACTCCAACCGGACGTCCTTCTTTAGCACATGGTCTCTTATAAAGTGATGCCTGATATCGATGTTCTTGGTCCGTGAGTGCAGTACAGGGTTCTGGGTGATTGCAATTGCACTTGTGTTGTCACAGAGAATAGGAGCTTCAGAAGCATCAATGCCATAATCCTTCAGTTGATGTTGAATCCAGAGGATTTGTGCGCAACAACTGCCAGCAGCAAGATATTCCGCCTCAGCAGTTGACGTGGCAATTGATGTCTGCTTCTTACTAAACCAAGAGATCAGTCGATCTCCTAAAAATTGACGCGTTCCACTTGTGCTC
This sequence comes from Dorcoceras hygrometricum, assembly GCA_001598015.1. Classification (NCBI taxonomy): domain Eukaryota; kingdom Viridiplantae; phylum Streptophyta; class Magnoliopsida; order Lamiales; family Gesneriaceae; genus Dorcoceras; species Dorcoceras hygrometricum. The sequence goes on from KV005684.1 coordinate 18,795, forward strand.
TTGCGATCAATCCTGCAACCTGCGTAATCTGCATCACTGTACCCAATTAGTTGAAAGCCGGAGTCTTTGGGATACCAAAGACCCACGTTAGGAGTACCCTTCAAATATTTCAATATTCGCTTTACAGCAATGTAATGTGATTGCTTTGGATCTGCTTGAAATCTAGCACACATACAGACAGCAAACATTATGTCTGGTCTGCTAGCAGTTAAGTATAGCAAATAGCCTATTATACCACGATACAAAGATACCTCAATGGCAGATCCAGCTTCATCTTTATCTATCTTGATTGTGGAGCTCATGGGAGTAGCGGCTGCTGAACTATTTTCCATTCCGAATTTCTTTAGCAGTTCCTTAGTGTATTTCGCCTGATTGATGAATATGCCATTCTCCAACTGGCGAACTTGTAAGCCCAAAAAGAATGTCAGCTCCCCCTATCATGCTCATCTCAAATTTATCCTGCATCAACTTAGAAAATTTCTTGCACAGTTTGGGGTTAGTTGACCCAAAAATAATATCATCAACATATATTTGAACAAGCAAGACGTGATTATCCTTAGCAAATTTAAACAGCGTCTTATCTACTGTGCCTATTGTGAATTGATGCTCAAGCAGGAACTTAGTGAGTGTGTCATACCAGGCTCTGGGTTCTTGCTTCAACCCATATAGAGCCTTGTCCAGTTTGTAAACAAACTCTGGATTTGTATGATCAACGAAGCCAGGAGGTTGTGCAACGTACACTTCCTCTGTCAAGACGCCATTTAGAAAAGCACTCTTGACATCCATCTGAAAGACTTTAAAGTCTTTATATGCAGCATATGCAAGGAACATTCTAATGGCTTCTAATCTAGCCACAGGTGCAAATGTCTCATCAAAATCTATCCCTTCCATCTGCATAAAACCTTGTGCTACCAGCCTAGCTTTGTTTCTAGTTACTATGCCATCTTCATTCAGTTTATTTCTAAAGACCCAACGAGTACCTATGACTGAATGATTTTTAGGTCTAGGTACAAGTTGCCAAACATTATTACGC
>KV005684.1:22834-34093 GCA_001598015.1 Dorcoceras hygrometricum
ATTTGTTTCTGGAAGTTCGGACTTCAATGTCCTACGTCTCCCCTTCTTCCTCCTCGGAAGGTATCACTAGAAGATTTGATGCAAGTAGGCCTTCTACAAACACCCGATCCCAAAGCCAGCAGCTATGAGAACTCCTAGTACTTCACAACACTCCACGCAGATGCAGCTGCTGGTTTATAACACTTGTTTGTTTTTGGAACTTCTTCACAAAGACAGTTCGTTACAGACTCAATCAAATACAACAATGAATACACTTTGTGAGTACTGTAAAATCTCTGGTTTCTAAGACAAAGAAGCTTGATTCAATAATGTGAACCAGAGAATGACACTCGAAGGTATAACAGTGAATATCAAATGGATGAAGATTCTTCGAGTGCTTGAGCTTTGAATGCTTTCAACGAAGAGTAAACTCTGGGAGTATTTTTGACAGTGTTTCAGTAATAGCAATGGCGAGAGATGTCTTCAATGCAAAATATCTGCTATTTATAATCTTCGTTCAACGGTCGATGAATCCAGATAAGGCAACAAATCCTTTTTGAATTCCTGACAGTAGTACGCCGTCAATCCTGCTCCATTATATGGTAAATTGCGTTTCGTCATGGATGCGAATATCGTTTCCATATGTGTGCACTCCCGTTGAAACCGCCTCTGCCAATGTGTACTATTTTTCCAAAGATAGTACCAATCTCGTCTCCTTAATTTCAGGCAGTATGAGTGATTCTTGTTTTGGCCATCGATCTTTTCCAATTGAGTATACGATCGAATTTGAATCAACTTTATGCTTGCGCCTGAAATCATTTCTATCGACAGATCTTTCCTTGAAGAAGATGAATGAACAGTTCCTTGCTGTTGAGAGATTTGTCGCGGTAAACAAGATTCAACCATTTGCAAATTTCAGCACTGATGACGTCATCATATCTTTCCATTCACAAATTTCAGCACTGCTGACGTCATCATATCTGTTGGGAACGTTGTAGCTGAAAATGATGGTGACGTCATGATGTCTGATATTATACTGTGGCTGACGTCATCAAATCTGTTGAAGCAAGCGATGTCGAGTTGAACTAACTGTTTACGAAAGCTGTCGATAGTAAACGTTACTTGCACTGTTTCCAAAAACAATACTGTAGCGAAATCTGGTGTCAACAGCGATAAATAGTACTGTTTCAAGATCTGTCGAGTAAGCTTATAATGCATACGGCCCTTTCTGTTGGTAGAATAATTCACTGTTCCCGTTGTTGTTGGCAGATACCATTACGATACAATAGTCAAGAGCTGTTGGCAGATATCTCCATTCTCAATACTTAATCAGTATATTTCTGCCCCGATAACCCGAATAACCAAATCAATCACTCCACTGTTCCAAGATTTGATTCTGATCAACTCGAAACCATAACTGTAGCTTAAACCAATCACTATTGTCAGCAATGTTGATCATCGTGAAAAGATTATTCGAATATTATCATTTAAGTCCAAATCTTTTCTTATTTTTGTTATCACCAAAACTATAAATTTTATCCTAACAGACTTTAGTATCGAGTTGGTGCCAGGTACCGCCCCGATTTCTAGGGCTCCGTATCGGTTGGCGCCAGCAGAGTTGAGAGAGCTGAAAGATCAGTTGAGAGATCTCTTGGAGAAGGGTTTCATTAGGCCGAGCATGTCACCTTGGGGAGCTCCGATTCTTTTCTTGAAAAAGAAGGATGGATCCATGAGAATGTGTGTGGATTTCAGACAGTTGAATAAAGCAACAGTGAAGAACAAGTATCCGTTGCCGATGATTGATGACTTGTTCGACCAGTTGCAGGGATCGGTCGTGTACTCAAAGATTGATTTACACTCTGGTTATCACCAGCTATGGATTAGAGATGCTGAAGTGACGAAGACAGCTTTCCGGACTAGATATGTGCATTATGAGTTTCTTGTCATGCCGTTTGGATTGACAAATGCCCCAGCTGTTTTCATGGATTTGATGAATCGCGTCTTCAGCGAGTATATTGATCGGTTCGTGATCGTCTTCATTGACGACATCCTGATTTACTCGAAGAGCATGAGAGAACATAAGGAGCATTTGGAACTGGTGTTGCAGCGATTGAGAGACTCGCAACGTCTATGCTAAGTGACTCAGTTGACTCAGAAGGATAAGAGATTTGAGTGGACTAATGAGTGCGAGAACAGTTTTCAGACGTTGAAGGAGAAGTTGACTACTGCTCCTGTGTTGGCTCTACCATCTGGATCCGGAGGATTCGTGGTGTGCTCCGATGCTTCTCTCAATGGTTTAGGATGTGTTATGATGCAGAATGGGTACGTGATTGCCTATGCGTCTCGACAGTTGAAACCTCAAGAGACTAAGTACCCTGTTCACGATTTGGAGTTGGCTGCGATAGTGTTTGCCTTGAAGATTTGGCGGCATTATCTTTATGGTGAAGAATTTGTGGTGTACACCGACCACAAGAGCCTGAAATATATCTTCACGCAGTCTGATTTGAACATGAGGCAGCGACAATGGATGGAATTGCTCAAGGACTTTAACTGTGAGATTCAGTACCAGCCTGGGCGAATGAACTTAGTTGCCGACGCATTGAGTAGGAAGACCCAGCCTACGATGCTTTCTTCTTTGAGTGTCTCTAAAGTCTATGAGCAGTTGAGTACTTCTGGTTGGAGATTTCAGCCGAGCGATCAGTACTTCATGGTTTCTACGATTCAGGTTGAGCCACAGCTTTTGCATGACATCAGAGAGGCGCAGAGAACTGATCCCTACATCCATGAGTTGAGGATTAAGGCCCAGAATGGTCAGTCTAATGACTTCTCTATTTCTTCGGATGGTTGTTTGAGATTCCGAGGGAGATTAGTGGTCCCAAACCTGATTGATTTGAAGGAGGCCATCATGAATGAAGCGCATTGTACATTGTGCATCCAGGCAAAAGGAAGATGTACCATGCCTTGAAGTCTCACTATTGGTGGGCAGGTATGAAGAACGACATCTCTGGTTTTGTTGCTCGATGTTTTAATTTCCAACAGGTCAAGGCCGAGAGAATGAGACCTGGTGGTTTGCTACAGAGTTTGGAGGTGCCCCAATGGAATCGGGAGCACATCGCATGGATTTCGTAACTCACTTACCTCGATCGAGCAGGGGATGTGATGCTATTTGGGTTGTGATTGATAGACTTTCGAAGTCCGCCCATTTCATTCCCTATGATGTGAGGTGCTCTATGAAGAAAATGGCAAAACTGTACATTGAACATGTGGTTAGATTGCATGGAGTTCCGATTTCGATAGTGTCTGACAGAGATCCGAGGATCACATCTCGATTTTGGAAGATTTTGCAAGCAGCTATGGGTTCGAGATTGGCTATGAGTACGGCCTATCACCCACAGACAGACGGACAGTCTGAGCAGACTATCCAGACCTTAGAGGATATGCTGCGTGCAATTGTGATGGATTTCGGCGGTGGCTGGCAGGATTCGCTATCCTTGGTTGAGTTTTCGTATAATAACAGCTACCAGGTGACTATCGGAATGGCTCCGTTTGAGGCGTTGTATGGTCGAAAGTGCAGATCCCCGATTTGTTGGGAAGAAGTTGGTGAGAGACAGCTTTCTACACCAGAGTTTGTTCAGCACATGAAGGATCAGATCGATTTGATTCGGATTTTCAGCGGTGGCTGGCAGGATTTCGCTATCCTTGGTTGAGTTTTTCGTATAACAACAGCTACCAGGTGACTATCGGAATGGCTCCGTTTGAGGCATTGTATGGTCGAAAGTGCAGATCCCCGATTTGTTGGGAAGAAGTTGGAGAGAGACAGCTTTCTACACCAGAGTTTGTTCAGCACATGAAGGATCAGATTGACTTGATTCGGAGTAGAATGAAAGCTGCTCAAGACCGTTTCTCGAGCTACGCGAATATAAGACGTCGAACGTTAGAGTTCGAGGTATGCGATCGTGTGTTTCTCAAGATTTCTCCTTTCAAGAGCGTCATGCGATTCAGATTTAAAGGCAAGTTAGCTCCCAGATACGTTGGTCCTTTTGAAATCGTTGAGCAGATTGGACAGTTGGCTTATAGATTGAGGCTGCCCGAGGAGTTAACAGCAATGCATGATGTCTTTCATGTGTCAATGTTCAGAAAATATGAGCCAGATCCTTCCCATGTTTTGAGAACCGACGAAGTTGAGCTGGATTCTGCCTTGAGTTATGTTGAATATCCAGTGCAGATTCTGGATAGGAAGGAGAAGCAACTGAGAAACAAGATAATTCTGTTGGTGATGGTCCAATGGAGCAAGCATGGCCGAAAAGAAGCTACCTGGGAAGTTGAGGAGAAGATGAGACAAGACTGGCCTCATCTGTTTGAGCACTGATTGTGCAGAATTTCCAGGTAAATTTCTGGTTTTGCTTCGAATTTGAGTAGATGTTTGTGTCGATTTGAATGTTTGATTGTTTCTGCCTTGGTTTGTCTTTGATTTCGAGGACGAAATCTCTTAAGGTGGGGAGAATGTGAGGAATCAGATTTCTAATTTGGTGATTAATCAGAATTTGGGATTAAATTAGTCACGGGAATTAAGAATTTCGAATTCTGGAATTTCGAATTTTTAGTGAAATCTGATTTGGAAAATATTTAGATCTCTAGTTGAAGTTGCCCAAATTTTAGTTTGAATTTATTTTGGTGAAATCTGTCAACAGCAAACTACTGTAGCGAAGTCAACGTGGGTCAACGTTACTATAGCTCAAGTCTGGTGAATTTTGAATCAGTAGAGATGACGTAAGCATGAAGCATTGTTATCTGCTAGCAGTAGTTGCACTTAGAATGGTTGCTGCTGGCAGCAGGCGCGCAAATAAGAGAATGATGAGAAGCGACGTCGTTTGAATAAGTTGAAATGATGCGTTTTGAGTGTTGCGTCTGGTACCTGCCGCGAGAGAGAATTGTTGAGAGGAATGCGTTGCGACTGGGTAACCAGCTGTTGGTAGAAATGCTTACGTAACCATTACGATGTCGTTTGGATTAGTTAATGCGTCGTCGTTTTGATTGATTAGCGCAACCAGTCGATGTATTTTTTTAAGAGATGTCTGTTACCAGCTTTTGGCCTCTTCGCAAGGGATATCTGTCGACAGCTGGTGGAGCTCTGCGACGTTGTTTGAGTTAGTTGGAACGGTGTCGTTTTGATATTTTCCTTTGAGAATGTATCGACTGGTGGTTGCTGCTGGTTCTATCGAAAGAAAGAAATGGTATCTGCTGTAAGATATCTACTGTTCACGTCGACTGTATATTTTTGTGATCAGCAGCAGTTGGATTCGAGATATATATATATATAGAAGTGTGGATCGATACTTAGAATTATTTCGAACCTGATATTTCTTATCTCTTTTCCCAAACCCTCGATTAGCTACTGTTCACCGTAATTTTTCCATCGCCGATTCCCGTCGCTTCCAACCTTTGTTTTTAAAGATCTTGGTGGCGCTGAACTCCCCTAGCTTAGATTTTTCGTTGGCTACCTATTTTAGACTTTGAATTAACGTTGGATTGGAGGAGTGGAGCTGCTAGCGTTCGAAGCTTTTGGAGAAAGCTGCGCCGTGCGTTCCTCTTGCTAGCGTGAGCTTGTGGGTGAGCTTTTCTTGTCGATTTGAGCTTTGTTCTTGTCGTTGGTACCTGCGTGGATGCTTAGAACTTGAGATTAGTTCTGGCCGTAGGTATTTGAAGGAGTATGTTTAGATTTGAGCTAAGATGTTAGCTACCTTGCACAGATTTCAGTTCCCAGGATTTTGGTTGAGCTTTGCCGTGAAGTTTCAAGGGCCGTAGACTTGATTTAGTTGCTGGCCGTTGTTTGTGAAATCGGTTAAGGTATATTGAAGCTGTGAAGGTACGATTGAGCAGCCCTTAGAAGCTTTGAGCATGAACATAACTATATTTCAGTGTTGTGGAATCTGTGGAATTGCTGATAGGTGTTTACGTGAATCAGTTGCTGAATTGCTTGAGTTATGCTTACTGCTTTCATGTAATATGCCTTGTATGCAATATGAATTGATATTGATTGGCATACACGCATACATATTGAGCCTTGACAGATTGATTTGATGACCTGATTGGGTGCCACGTTGTGACTGGCCGATCGTTGAGTCGTGCCCGAAAAGTACAACGCTATTATCGGAGTGGTGACTATCGGATTCGAGTGTCTACCACCGAGCTGTGATGGGATTACGGGCCCCGATGATCACGGACCGATGATTTCCACCGGCTGATTGGCCATGCGTGGTATAGAGGCTTGATTTGATTTGCCAGTTGATAGACTGGTCTAGCTATCCGATTCTTTGATAGCCCTCATGCATTCATAGAATTGATTTATGACATGTTGCATGTTTAGCTGTTTTGATAGCTCTTCGTACTGAGGCTTGACCTCGTATTCTGTTTTCCTGCTTTTGTGTCTTGGGTCTGCGTTACCCATTTGCAGGATCATCAGGTAGCCAGGCTGGACAGAGCAGTGGTACAGCTGGTCGACCCCCGTTCCCATGAGTCCCAGTTATATTTATGATATGTACTTCGGGGGATGCCCCGTGTTTCTATGTATTGGGGATTTATTTTAGACTTGAGATTTATTGTTGCCTGGTTTGTATAAGTTTGAGTTAACTTATATTTTGACTATCGATATTTTGGATGTATGTTTTTACGTTCAGGCCCAAATGATTTCGAAAATTTTTTTAAGCCCTGATTTTAGCTTCCGTGTTTATGCGTTTATTACGTGTTAATTGTGAGTAATTAGCACGGGGCCTGACACTTGGCATATGCATTTGTCCCTATCAGTGGAACAAAATAACATCCCCTCTCAAACTTACAGATATAATCCCGCATCGCCATCCCTTCTTGTTTGAGAGTTAAAAATTCACTCTGTAACTGCTCTAACATCAACAGTAAAATATTGCTCAAAGAAGACTCTCTTAAACTCTTCCCAGGTAAGAATTTCCAAGTCCACCGTTAACTTGGATCCTTCCCACCACATCATCGCATCTCCCCTCAGCATATAAATTGCACAACGGGGTCTCTCCAATTCTGTTAGATGCAGATAATCACATATCACTTCCATGGATTTAATCCAGCTTTCTGCCACTAGGGGATCGGTAGTGCCAGAAAATTCTTGAGGTCTCTGCCTCCTAAACTTCTCCTGGGGATCTTCTCTACTAATAATTCTACTCGACGAATGACCATTTCCATTAGAGGTTTGATCAACTAATCGTTCTAGCAGTTGTGCTATACTATTGAGGACTGGATTAATGCCTTCTGACTCATTATCTCCTTCGGCAAAAATCCTTCTTCCTCTACCTCGTCCTGACATATCTGTAAAGGGTAGTCCAAATCCACCACAATTCTATTATGAGAGATTACTACATGCTAAAACATGAATTAAAACTCACAAATTGAAGTGACTGGAGAGATCTGCTCAGACTGGAAGTGTGTTTATCTCAAGGACCATTGCTCTGATACCAACTGAAACGACCCGTACTTTTATTAACGGAATTCAAGAATTTTTGGGGTTCATTTGAAAGTTATAGGAAGTTCGAACATCAAAATACTAGGTCGCTACTAACTTTCTGGACTGAAATGAGAATAACATTCGAACTCTCAACGTAAACGAGAATCAGATTCTATAATTAAAAGACGCGGAAAATAGAAATCTGGTAATTTAAACAAAATGGTTACATTCCTTCGTAATGAAGTCTGGACAGATTTCTACAACATAGATACACTAGAAATCTGGTCTAGTATATACAACAGCAAGAGTTTTGTACAGTACTAGATAACCCAAAAGGAAAACGTGAAATCTGGAACAAAAGAAACTGTGAAATCTGATGTCCACGATAAACACCTCCTTCCTTTCTGTTCAGCTCCCTCCAGCTCCTAACTGCTCATTACCTGCACTCAATGAAAACTAGTGAGCCAAAAGCCCAGCAGGTAAAGTCTGGAAGTATCAAACATAAAATATAATAATTCGTTAACTGGTACATACTGGAGTCTGAAACTTTAAATACACTTATGAATAAACAAGCGTAAAACATAACAGAGAAATCTGGAAAGGAACGAAAGCATAAAACATAACTCAATTCTGAAAACATTTTCTTTAAACATTCCTTAGAGCTGTGATTAAAATCACACTTGTGCTACGTTTACTGGTTTTCTTTTGTCTAATGATGTTCTGGAATACTTCGAATTTTTCTGTAATACTTGCGAAGATGAAACTGAATAAAAGATCTCAAATCTGATCAATTAAATCGAATAAATCTTTTGAAATGATTTGGAAATGAATAAGGATTCCAAATCTATGCTTTCTGTCTCAATCGAAGAAGTATTGAAGAAGTAAAGGATGAAATCTGTTTTTAAGGAATAGTAGAAATCTGAATCGAATATGTGTATCTCAACGAAGAAGAAATAAAACAGATCTCTGTTGGTCAACCAGATGTCAACGCAACTTATACATGACGTCACCAGATTTCACCTCGCGAGACTACTCCTCACCAGATGTCAACGGTCAACTCAGAAGTCAACAAATTATAAAAGAAATATGCCCTATACCAGATCTCATATATAAAAGAAGAAATCTGAGATAAAGGAATAGTAGAAATCTGAATTAAACGTAAGTGTTTTATTAAAGAGAAAACACTTGTAGGACCGAGCGCTTGCCGCTTTACCAAAATCTATAGCTTGTGGTAACGGTGCAACTCCAATCTTTTAAATGTATAGTAACACAAGCGCCACTGGTTCGATCGCTTTACCTAGCAGGGGCAATTATTGCACTCCAACAATCCCCCTCCCAATAATTGCACTCCTTGCAATCAATGGGAATCGAACCCGTGACCTTGGCTCTGATACCAATTGTAGGCCGATTGGTTTTTGAACAGTAAGCAACAAATAATATGTAAATGCGTAAAGTAAAAGTAAGAGATCAGAGATTTGTTTCTGGAAGTTCGGACTTCAATGTCCTACGTCTCCCCTTCTTCCTCCTCGGAAGGTATCACTAGAAGACTTTGATGGTTACAGCACTTCTACAAACACCAACCCACACAAGCAGCACTTGTATGGACTCCTAGCTATCTCAACAATCGATCCAAGCAGACTACTGGTTACAACACTTGACAGTATTTTCGAACTGCTTCACAAAGCCAGTTCGTTACAGACTCAATCAAAAGATATACAATGAATACACGTATATGAGACTGTAAAAATCTTCTGGTTTCAACAATGAAACTCGATTACAAAATGTAACCAGAAGATTGACTCGAAGGTATTTCAATGAAGATCAACTGTTAGGTTCTTCGAGTCTTTGAGCTTTTGAATATTTCAATGAGTAGATAGCTCTGAGAGTATTTTGACAGCGTTTCAGTAATAGCAATAGCAAGAGATGTGTTACTTCAAATTCAAAGTCGTCTGCTATTTATATCCTTCATTCAACGGTCGATGAATCCAGAGAGTAGCCTTTCTACAAACACCCGATCCCGTAACCCGCAGCTACGAGAACTCCTAGTATCTCACAACAGCAATCCAAGCAGACACAGCTGCTGGTTACAACACTTTAGTGTTTTCAAACGGCTTTTTGAGAAGCCCGTTTGTTATAGACTCAATCAAAAGATATACAATGAATACACGTATATGAGACTGTAAAAATCTTCTGGTTTCAACAATGAAACTCGATTACAACAATGTAACCAGAAGATTGACTCGAAGGTATTTCAATGAAGATCAACTGTTAGGTTCTTCGAGTCTTTGAGCTTTTGAATATTTCAATGAGTAGATAGCTCTGAGAGTATTTTGACAGCGTTTCAGTAATAGCAATAGCAAGAGATGTGTTCTTCAATTCAAAGCGTCTGCTATTTATATCCTTCATTCAACGGTCGATGAATCCAGATAAGGCAACAAATCCTTTTTGAATTCCTGACAGTAGAACGCCGTCAATCCTGCTCCACTACAAGGTAAATTGCGTTAAGTCAGGGATACGAGAATTATTTCCATATATGAGCAATCCCGTTGTAACGACCTCTGCCAATGTGTACTATTCATCCAAAAATAGTACCAATCTTGTCCCCTTAATTCCAGGCAATTTGTACGATTCTACGAATCTTTTCCAATTGAGTAAACGATTGTATTTGAATCAATTTTAGCTTGCGCCTGAAACAACTTTGACAACCAGATCCAATTTCCTTCAACGTGGTTTCAAATGTTGCGACTGGAAAATACTTGTATGCGTCGACTGGTTTTCCACGTGTGATTTTCCAGCGCCTGGTTCTTTATATAAACCAACGACTGGTTGAATAAAACCTTGTAACTCTCGTCTGGATATAGCACCACTGTAGCTTGCGTCTGGTTTCAATACGACGTCGCTACAGCTAATTTAAACGTTGTCGTTTGCACATGCTACTATTTGAACTTGCGTCTGGATTACCAAGACTATCCTGCGACTGGTTATCTAAAACGCTGACGTTTTAACTTAACCATACGACATCGTTTAATAAACTCTCGACTGGTTAAATACTTCACTGTTCACTACGACTGGATATAAGCCACTGTTCACTGCGACTTGATGCAAACAACTGATCACTGCGACTGAATAATAATAACTGTTCACTACGACTGGTAGATTTACTTCAAAACACCGTCGTTTCTAGTACAAAAGCTTGCGTCTTGATATACTGTTCCTTGCGTCTGAATAGCAATCCTTTCGACTGGTTTTCCTTTCCTATTGACAACACCAGATATAACTTGCTCTATTTTGTTATCACCAAAACCATAAATTTTATCCTAACAATTTCCCCCTTTTTGGTGATGACAAAACTTCAGCAGCCGCAATAAATAGATAGGCAAAAATAAAATTGCACATGAACTGCTGAAAATACAAATTTTCATTACACAGGAAGAGTTGTACATAAGTTTTGTTACAAAAGAAATTTTAACTCAAAATACCTCTTCTCCTTCTAGAGGAACTACTTCTCTTTTCTCTTCTTGCCTCTCTCTCTCTCTTTGCAATCTATCAGACTCCTGAAAATCTGCTTGACGAATTCTTTCGGCGGCTTCTTCAACACTAATAAATTTACCACTCTCCAAGATGTGTCTCCGCGCCTGTTCAACTCGTTCTGCAAAAGTTCCAGTAGTGCGTGGGAAAGTTGGTATTCTCACTGCACTACTGCTACCAGCAACATCACGAGGTGATTGAGGAGTAGGCAAGGGGCGGCGCTCCACACGAACAGGAGGAGGGCGGCTGCTACTTCCACCTTCCCCCTTTTTGGCATCACC